>VYZU01076544.1:235721-256690 GCA_013401355.1 Ceyx cyanopectus
TTTTGAATTATAAAATCATGCCCAGTCGTTATTCCACACCCCCAAGTTCCCAGTTTCTTTTCACAAATCCCAGTTTCTTCCCATAAACTGCCAGTTTCTCCCCCCAAAATCACTTTTTCTCACCCAAATCCCAGTTTCTCACCCAAATTCAGAATACCTCCCCACAATCCTAGTTTCTTCCCCTAAAATCCTATTTTCTTCCCCTAAATCCCTAGTTTCATCCCATGAACTCAGAGTTTCTCCCACTAAACTACCAGTTTCTAGCCCCAAAGTCCCACTTTCTTCCCCAAAGTCCCACTCATGCTCCTGCATGGGGCTGGGAAATTATCTCCCTGGTGCCTCTTTCTCCTGATTTCTCATTTTCTCTGACCAGAGAAATCCAATAAGAAGTGCTGGAAGTTGCTAAAAACCACGGGCCTTCACATTTGCAGGGGATTGTTGCCAACTCTGCAGAAGTTCAGCATATATATGTATAAGTAATCATCATTAGCTATGCATGGATGCAGCCAGGTCACGTGTGCAGTGCCTATGCACACACACACATATATATATATATATGTGAATGCACATGTCCTTTCAAAAGAAAGTTTGCTTCAGTTTGCTGATGTGCACAGTATTTGTATTCTCATAAATTTTCCTTTCACTGTATTTCTCTAAGAACCACAGCAAGTTGTTGAGCATAATGGGTTTTATCAGCAAAAATAAATTCACAAATGTAATTTCAAACACCGAATCAGTTTCTTTCTGGGTGGTGTTTGTTCCAGATTTTTCTCTTAGTGCCTATCATTTAATTTCAGAATAGCTTCTTGCTGCAGTGCACTGACTTGGGAGATAATTTTGTAAACTATTTAAAAGAAAATGCACGTAAGGTTTTCTTGTCATTATCATCAGAGGAAAGTTACCAGCTGAACTAATTCATTCTACCAGACTTCATAGGGGAAAAAAAAAAAATTGCAGCTAATTTTTCTAACTGATACACATGTGATTTGAACTCTGGTGGCAATAGACAGAGTAAGGTATAGAAATGCAGACAGCTGCCTCTGAAGGAAACAAAGCTTCAAGGAATCTTAACATGCTGAAATCAAGGGGGGCATATAATCTCCATCCTAGGGTGCTAAAGTACCAAGCATCACATCAGTTTAGGGTTATTTACAGCTTTTGCTTTGGGATATGGACTTAGGGCTAAAGAGTGCTCATGAAAGACGGACATAAAACCAGCAGGCAATGGCAATCAAGCCAGTTGGATCTCAAAATACGTATGGCAGCCTTGCATCCTACTGAGAAGACCTGCAAAAATTAGAAAATGCCAGTGAAACATTAGTTTATCAGTTGCAAATTGGGCCCTGCCTTTATTATTGTACCATACCTAGCATTTGTATTTTGTTAACTGGATTATTTTCTTAGACAATGAAAATGCACTACCAGTAATCTGGCCGTCAAAATGGATGTGTTACAGTATGCAGAGAAAAATGATCAGTTAAAATAAGGTTTATCACATGAACTCTGAAACGTTCAAATGTTTAAGGTGTAAAAAACATCTTAGAGATCAAGACCTTCACTTGTTCATGAACCTCCCATGCTCCCCCGTGGTTTATGATATGGAATTAGAAATGTTTTTAACAACAGAGTATAAACTGCCATGCTTTGTGCAGTGTATCCCACTGAGCCACCTTCTAGCATCTAGGCAGCCTTTAAGGACAACCATATTCATGAAATGTTCATGTTAAAAATAACTCTCCAAAGTTGCACCCTACTATTTATGTGAAACATAAGGTTTGAGGGACAGAGTTTAAACTGACCTTCGTGCTGTGGAAAAGAAAGTATAAGGTTATCATGTCATGCTTTTCTTGACGGTGTGTCATTCCTCAGTTCATTTGTCTTACTTTTCAACAGCAAGCCATGGTTGTCCCAGAGCTTTTATGTTCAGATTTTAGGAACTACAGGGAGGAGGCTGGTTGGCATTTTTCTGCTTTTGGAGACCATGTAGGAAGGGGAGGAGCTGCTTTTCTGGTGGAGTCTGGAGCAGCTTAGGGAAGGAAAATAAGATAAATTATCATATCCTTGATTCCCTATTCCAGTTCATGCTAGAGCAGGCACAGTGCTGCTGAGTTTTTCAGGTGCCTCCTGGGTCCTCTTCCTAAAGGCTTCTAGGCCAGTAGGAAATGGCAGGAATGTAATGTGTTCAATGAGTGGTGTGTCTCCTACACCAGATGAGGTACTGACCTGGGTATCTGCTAGTGGGATTCCCTTCTTTATTCTGCCGGTCTAGTGCAAATGCAAGTCCCTTTGATCAGGCATGGGAATTTGCTTTAAAGCATTGATTATCAGTTCTCAAGCCTTCTAATAAACATGAGCAGCCCATGTGTTACAAAAGCTTCTGTGTAGTTTTGGTAACAACTGATAACTGTTTGCAGCATGCCTCTAATAGCATTCACGGGTTAACTGTGTTGTCTTCAGGAGCCAGTAGGTCATAATCCTCTCACACAAGACAAACACATCATTTGGTGTGTGGTGGTGCAATTAAATTGCTTCTGGCCACAGCCTACTTTTTCTAAGGTGTACTTTGCTTTTCTGATGGCAGGCCCACTGGGGAGGAAAGGCTGGAGGGGGATGGCTTCAGGCTTTTCTCATCCCCTTCAGAACAGCTCTTGTCACAGCTGGAGCACCATACCTCCCTCTCCCTGGCTTCCAGTATCTTGCACCACAGCTGNTTCAGAATAGCTTCTTGCTGCAGTGCACTGACTTGGGAGATAATTTTGTAAACTATTTAAAAGAAAATGCACGTAAGGTTTTCTTGTTCCAATCTTTGCTGTTTATGAACTTGGTGAAATTCCCTCCTAGCCAGCATTGCCTGTCCTAGGTGTATATGGCAGTGACTACTGATACAACAGAACTAATTAAATTTACAGTAGAGATGATTATTCTCCTCCTTATCACTTTGTGAATGACACAAACCATGATGTGTAGATTAGTGTTGAGAGTTCTAATTGTTCTTTGCTTTTTCACTGCTGTAGGTAATGGCAACTCTGCAGAGCATATGCATTGTGGAGGAAAAAATAAGTATTCAAGCCTTCTAACCTGTGCTTTGCAAGTGTGACTTTAACTGAACACACATAATTTAAAGAAGAAAGATAGGTTTTGATTCAGCTTTAGGGTTTCTATGTTCAGAGATCATTTGGATCTCTGTGAATTCCACTGTAATCAATAGAGCCTGGATGCTTAACATGTTTACTGCTTTAGTGAATATTAAATCCACTTGTAGCTGTCACGTAGAGGAAAGGGGCTGCATTCAGGCAAACCTGCTTTGAAGCCTTCAGAGCTGCTCTGAATCTTAGCTACAGTTCTGTCTGACACACACTCCTTGATTACAAAGTCACCATTAAATTTACATTATAGGATGTGAACGGGGTCAACAAGACTAGTAAACAGGAGGTAAAAGCAACCATTAAAAGGCATTTGCTGGTGGGTAATCTTTGTAGTCTTAGAGGAGGCCAGGTAGGTCACTGAATGTGAAATGTTGAGATCAAGAAATGTAATCAATTATTAATTGAGATGATTTATTATTTATTTCCTCTGTGCTACAGTTTACCTAGAGCTTTATCAGCATACACAAGGATCAGGGTATTCAAATCAAACTATCATTCTGACATTTTGCTTCTATATCATTTCTAGCCAGTGTGGTGTCATAAATTTCGGGTGGCATTCAAAGGACACTCAAGTCAATGGCAACTCTCCCTCATAATTAAGAGAGTAGCCAATTAAGGTTCTCTAATCAGCTTTATTCCTTACTATCCCAGCACATGACTACTAACCAGATTAACCTCCTGGCTTCCAAACTGTCTTGCACTCCTGTACTCAGCAGTATTTTTGAAGGATATATTGTATGCAGAAGATTTTACATTATATCTGTACTTTCAAAACATTGCCTGGAAAACTTGTTCCCCATTTGCAGTGGAACAATTGGAGTTATTTGCCCCCATGTATTTAAGCTTCTGTGCATATAGATACAGTCCAAATTAACAATCACTTTGGTGTTAAAAAATCTTGTTCATGTGGGGAGATTTAATTACAAGAGCAATGATCTGCACATGTAGATATTGTGTCTTCTTGGTTCAGGCTCATGCCTTGTACACACAGAGATTTTACCATCCCTTTGCAGAGTGGGATGAATCTTAGTCTCAATGAAAGCAAAGGGATTTTTTCCTCTTGATGGAGACAAGCATTTCATTACTGGTGAAAAAAATCTTATATAAAGCTAGGAAAGGGCAATATTTTTCAGGACTGAAGCCTTGGAAAATGTTGCTCTATGTTGCAAACTGCACGTTTTCAGTGAATTCTGAGGAGCAGGAATTTTGTTAACCTTTGTCTTCCTTACACAATGATTACCCTATCATTTTATTAACAGTAAAGACAGAGTATGTTGACTGAAAGACTTTCTAAAACTCTACCATTCACTAATTCTCTTTGTTCACCCAAACCCAGCATTTCACCTGGTGTGTTACAGCAAAATAAGGACATTTGTTCAGCTACAATCTGGACTGATGCTAAGTTGGTGGAAGTCTATGCAAAGAGAGGAGCTCAGTGGTCTCTTGTCAGCAGAGAAAAGCACATTGTTGTAACCACGAGATGCTGACAGCCCCAGCTATGAGAGGTAAACTGCCTCAGCAGTCAATGTGTATGTTATTTATCTGTTTAATTAAAGAGCAAATTAATTCCTGCTTGGAGGGCAGGGAACATTTGACATCACCAGAATCTGTTGCCTAAACCCTTTGGGAATAAAACTCATCCAGATAGAGAAACTGAAAGCCAAGTGCTAGGCTTTGTCAGAGCATCACTGAGGATCCAGGAGCTGGAGGAAGTTGATGTAAGGAACTTTCAGTGCCTGATATTCTAGTTGTGTAAGTCAGAATTAGGGTATTAAGTTGTAGAAAGTGGATGAGTGAGCATTAAAATGCATTGCATGGTAAATGAAGAGGAAGCCAATCATGTTATTTCTAAACATTAGTATGGGGAGAAAAAAAAAAGTCCAATATTCTTTATTTATTCATGAGACCTTTGCTTGTTTTTATGAGTCCCCCTGTACTTCAGGAGAGTGTGCTGGTGATGGAGCACACACCAGGTATTTACAAGCAGGGAGAAATGAATAGCCTGTCTGATTCTGACAAATTATCCTCGGAGAGGAAAATAACTCCATAAGAAATATAGTTGGTGTTAAACTTAATAAAAACAGCCCCTGATGGACTCCCCTCGGAATCGTGGCAGAGTTTTCCCATGCACTCTATCCCCAATCTTGTCAGAGAGCCTCCGTGAACTTATAATATGTATGAAAAAAAGAGACTTCTCAGGCCTTAAAACATAATTACTTTTCCCTTCCCCCAGAAATAAAAGAAGAGAGAAACCTACAGGTAAGACCCTATGTGACTGCTGGATGAAGAACTTACATTTCTAACTAAAATATGTGGAGCTTAAGAAACTACCCAATTTTTTTCAGAGACTCAGCAAGATATGTTAAGAAGAATTTGCTGCTCAACTGGGAAATCCATAGAATTTGCTTAGCAGAAGGAAAAGCCATGCACACTGTCCAGCTCCAGGCAAAAGCATTGGAAAGGGTCACACAGAGATGCTGCATGCATTAAACTCCTTGGAAATCTGCATATGTGGGATACATTGAACATTAATCTCTGCTGTAAAGAAGATGCATCACCTTTCATCCATTTTGGTGAGCACTTGTCAAGATTTTGACTCTTTTTTTTTTTGCAAGCAGCTGGTGTGTGCTGGGACTCTGAGAGCCATTACTTGTCCTTAGGAAACCAATTGCCTTTCCAGAGAGATGCAGGGAAGGATGGAAAAATGAAAGTTGCTGCAATACACAGAGAGATGTGGGGGTGGCAGGGAGAGATCTAATCAAGGCATCCTGGGTTTGAAAGCTGCATGTTGTGTTAAAAATGTGCTTACTGGAAAGACCATTAGGAAGGAGCCAGGTCTTTCAGCTGGTCTGGCAGGACATCACTGTAATGAGCAGTGTGATTCAAACTTGGACTTACTTGCAGTTTCTGGTTTGGGGGAGTCACTTTGTGGCACTAGTTGTCACTCAGTGGGGGTGGTTTGGTGTCATCTTCTCCATCACTACCCACTTGGAGTGGAGGAAGGTGCAGGGTCCTGTTTCTGTGTGGCCAAGGCACAGTAGTGCCCATCCACTCCAGGTGCTGACTGATTTTGTGGTGATAGCCACCATCATCCATAGATTATATTAAGCACTGTTAAAACTGTAAATTTAACAGCAAGTGTGTAGTGGAAGATGCCTCTTTTGCTTGGTTTATGGAGGACTAGAAGGATTTATTTCTTCTACCCAGAACATTTTTTCATCAATACTCAAAGATTTATAGTCTCCCATATCAGGGAAGAAGGCTGCTCCCAGCTTTATCTGAATATATGTTGATATACCAACTGATCTTTCTGCTTTGAGATCCTCCCTTTGCCACTTCCTTGCTTGTCTGAAACGTGGACTATATGAGCTCAAAAGTACCTAATTTTTATAGCCAATCTATTTAGGGGGTAAAAAAATAAAAAGAAAGAAGAAAAAAACCCCCAAAAGGCACTTGATTTTCTTTCTGTGTAGGCATATTCCAAATATTGAATATTGCATTATGTCCACAGCAAGAATGTCAGGCTTAAGCTGTCTGATATTAACAGACTAATGGCATGTTATGGAATTGATTTTCCATCAGCCTTTTCAGGGATATCTCTCTGTCTTTGTTCTTCTAATAGATAACATCACCTTCTATAACCTCTCCTCTCTGCATCTATTAACTGCCTTGTGTATTCCTCTCCTTCCCCTTCACTTTTTCCATATGCTATCACTTGATAGGAATCTAGTTTTTCAAATGAGAAATCTCTTAATAATAAAGAGACAGGTGAGATCCAGATATGAGTGGTTTTTTTACAGAGAAGAAAGGTTGCTGGGCTGAGACTGATGCTTTCATGATACAGAAGGGCTGCTGTGTGCAGTGCACTAGAGCCACCAGCCTTGGGTCTGATAGAAGATTGCAGCTTAGAGTTAAGAATCTGATTGAAGAGAGTGCCTCAGTCCAGGGTTTTGAAATGATGGCTAAACTATTAATTCCTATTAGTTTCTCTCAGATGACTTTGCACTAGAATTAAAAATATGCATATTAATAATCTAAATTTTCAAATACATCCTGGAAGATCTCCGTGGCCTTTGGGTTAAGCCCAAATTGATTGATACCAGTAAAATACTGAATATATTTTAAATCATAGAAGGAGAGGACTTTTCTGGGACATCTGAATCCTTGCAAGTAGAGAAGCAGCTAAGAAACAGTGGAAGATTTTGAAATGTGCTATTAATATACATTATAGAAAGGGGAGAAAAAAAGCTCCAAATTTTCTTTTTTTTCTGGGAGATTTCTGGTTACATTTCAATTGCATTTCCAAGCATTTCAGAACCTCCAAGTGTTGCACTTATCCCTGAAGTAAATATACTCCCATAGACGTGGGGAAATATTTTATGTTGGAATTAGCAAGTTGTTGAATTGATATCACCTGGTCTGTCTTTAATGTATTCTACCCTGTTCACAATCTGTAATACCATCCAGAGTTATGCAAAGCTGACTGAAGGTTGTGCCAAGTTCAAATGAAGTGTCTATTTATCAATTGTAGGTTTCCTGCTGGAGCCTGAGATGTTAATATTGAATATGCCTAATAGCATTTTTCAAACTCAAACAGTCCTGGCTTGTTGCTGAGCATTTTGAAACAGAAATCTCAACAGATATGGGCACTCTGTGTTAGAAAATGCCTACCCAGGTTTCTGTAATTATGGCTTTTCATCATCCACACAGAGAAAGGGACTGAGAAGGCCAGGTTGTCCATAAAACAGGCATAGAAGTTTAGTTTTATATCATCCAAGGAATAGCTGCTACCTATAGAACATCTGCATGTAATACCAGAAGCCATTAATTACTTACTTTGCTTACATCCATCTTAGGAGAGAAGTGCAAACTACTGGAGCTATAATGAAAATTGCTCTTTGCTTCACATATGCCTTTAACATCCTATTACACCTTGAAATTGGACAAGAACTTACAAACTGTAATCCTGTTTGCCCAAAACCTATTGAATCTACCTCATCTTGCTGTGCTGTCCTCCCTCATACAGCTTTTGAGCTCCGTGACCAATTTTAACCAATTTTCAGTGATTATGCATTCATCTCCAAAAGGATTCTCCAAGTTCCACAAAAATAGAAAGGAAAAGTCAGCTTTAGGAACACACAGCACTTTTGTATTGAAAACAGCAAGGGAAAAAAAAGAAGAGAGAAGCAAAATACCTTCATTCATCCCGTCCCTGTCCTCCTATCCAGGATGGAGATGTTACCAACGCCTCCTCCGCGTGGAAAAACTTCTGCTGGAGTTCTCACTTTATTAGGCACCAGAGAATCCAACTAAGAGAGACAAAAGCATAAGAAAGCAGGCTTCATTAGTTTCATTGCTCATGGAAGTGCTTGTTAAGCCAGACACTCCATTTTTAAACCTCCTTTCTCCGAGCGAGGAGACTGTCTGGTGGAATTAAAGCTCCGTAAGATGATGGGCCCCTTGCCAGTTGAAAGGAACACAAGTTCAGGCTCTGATGTTGGTAGTGTTTATGTGCAGGCTTAATTTTACCAACCAGTGGGAGTAGCCATAGATCTCCAGCTGAATGTGGTTGGAAGTGTTTGCAGGCTGGGGACTGCTGGAAAAGCATCAACGTCATTTGGCGACTGGGGGGTATTTGTGTTGTGGAAGCTGGGAGTGCTGGAGGATGCCTGTTTGGAGTGAAACTGGAAGCAGGTGTTGGAAGAGGGTTTTTTTTCTGATGAGTCGGTACATTTTGCAGTTAAAGTCTGTGCAAGTTGCTGCTGAACTTAAAGAAATCCTTGGTTATTTTGAAGAGGGATTGCCAGATGCCAAGTTCACAGCATCACAGAGTATTAGGGGTTGAAAGGGACCTTAGAGATCAGTGAGTTCAACCCCCCTGCCAGGCAGGATCATAATCTAAGTATCTATAAAAAAAAGTTAGTTCTATTTCAGCAACATTAGACTTACTGTAATGGGGAGAAGAAAGCAGTAGAGGGGAAAAAATCAAGGGCATGTCCCTGCAAGATCTGCCCAAATGCAGACTCTTCACTTTGAGTGTTTTCCCCCAGATTGTTTCCTTCTCTCGTGGTCCCATGCTGCATTCCAAAGGGCAGGCTCTGAGGGCGTGCTGTAGGAAGGAGCTGAGTGGAGTACCCAAGCATTTGTCTCTCAGGGAGAGGATGTTTTCTCCATCCTTGGGAAGCAAGTGAAAATGAGCTGTCAGTTTAACAGTAGACAACGCCAATCAAGGAACGAGAGGTTTGAGGAGGGTGCAGGGGATGCTCATCAGAGCAGAGAAGACAGTGGCAGAGGTGCAGAGAGGGCAGCTGAGACAGTGAGTGTGGCCAGGGCAGGAGCAGCAAGAGCACAGCTCCCAGTGCTCCATTTCAACCTCTCTCTGCCAGTCAAATGGCCATAGCATGATTCTGAGGACTCGTTCAGGCTGCTTCCCTGAGGTTAGCAGGACTGTGCCCCACTGCAGGCACAGCAGATGGAGAAGTCACAGGGTGCGAATGTCAGACTGCTCTGTGTATTTATGCAGTTAGGGTCTGCAGCTCTGCAACCACACCAGGCTCTTGTTCTTCCTATTTCAAACTCAAATGCCAGGGCTTGAGCTGGCACAAATCACAAGAGCTATGTGCAGCTTGATCTGTACCACGTGAAGATTTGCTACCATAAGTTCTCTTTGGTTTCGTGATTCCAAAGCATCAATTCTCACTTCAGGAGCACCCAAGTGGATATCAAAACACCCATTCAAAGATTTAGACCAAATTTGTTGTTGAATCCAACCTCTTGTAAAAACACACACCCTGGAAGGGGTTTAGACTCATCAGGAATTCAGCATAGATGAGCTCAGATCATACCTCAAATGAATCAGAAACTTGCTGCATGTTCCTCCCCGTTTAGGAGTCCAAGATGTTATAATTTAGGTGTAAATATTGCAGCACACACATTTGTCTGTGACACTGAACTACTGCATATTGTTGGAAAATAGAAGGGGACTATTTTTCAAACCCTGAAAAGATGAACAGGTAAGTAAGGGCTCCCTAGGAATGTTTTATGACACAACTCCACTTCCAAGCACAATTAATGAAAATATATATCATGGTTGTAGGAACAACTTACTGAAAAAAAACCCCCAACCCAACAGACCTTTAGCCTGATTCTCCTCTCATTTACATTAATACAGATCAGGAATGTCTCCCTCTGAATCCCAAGGTAAATTGTCAGCTGATTTCTGTTAACTCAGTGAGGTAAAACTAATGGAACAAGAATTAGGCCCTTTCCATTAACTGCTATATGTTCTCTCACATTTGAAATTAAGATTGTACCTTACTGCGAGGGTAATAAAAAATGACAGCCATTCTGCTGAGTTATTTCACTGACCTTAGTTGTTCTATTAAAAATGATTGCCACCAACATCAGCATGTCTCATACTTTCCATTCTGAGTAATTTTTCTATATGTCTTGCCTGTGGACGCCAGCAAATTTGCCAGGGCTTCCTTAACACTCAGAAAATGGATGCTGTATGAAAAACCCACAAAAATACCAACACCAGACTTTGCTGTTTCTCTGAGGCTTCCCAGAATAAATTCAGCATTATCCAAAAAGAAGAAGAGCAAGCAGGGTTAGAAAGAGGAGGGGGAAGAAGCTGTAAATCCAAGTGCCATTTTTTTTTTTTTTTTTCTTGATTAAGAATTCTTTTAGGACCAAAGAACAGAACATTTTGAAAACAGCCCTGCAAAATTCAATTTTAGAGGGCTGAGGAAAAGGCTACTGACACTCTCCCCATTTGCTGCGAACAAAGTGAAAAGAAATTTCCCTTGCTCTATTTTTCATAGACTGCCATTATTATGTTTATATGCTTGTTTTCCTCCACTGTGTATTTTGGAAAACAACCTCAATCTTTTCAATGGCATCTGCAGGAGGATGCAAGACTCTCCCTGCACACATTTTGTAGCTGTTAACCTAGTTTGTAGTCTGTAGGATTTTCTGTAAGTTTGAACTATTCATTGTGCTCAAGTACCTGGTTTCCATTAAAGTCTGATTAGATTTTAATGCCAAACTTTCTTCAGCTTCTTAGGAAATCCCAGCTATCAGGCATAAATAATTTCCCAGCTACTTCAAACAGCCACGACTTGCAATTAAACAGAGCTATCCTCGGATAGGAAAGAACTCCTCAATCCTGATCTAAAATGAAGGTGACCCAAACTTCAGAGAAATTTCACCAAAAGCTGAAAGTTCGATTAGTTCAACTGTTGACAGCCTGTCCTTCTGGCTATGGGCTTAATAGAAGCTGTAAAATATGCACTACAGACAGTAATATTCTCACATCTGCAGAGCACATCCAGACAGAAGTGGACAGATCTTGCACATACTTGGTTAAAAACCAGATCTCGGGGTCTGAAAATGAGTTCTAACCTAACATCTCATTCCCTTTGCATTTTGTACCTGGGATGATGCCCACTGAATAATAACAAGAGAGAGATGGAAAGCGAAGTTTCTGTCTGGGGACATTAGGAGCAGCAGAGACAGATCCCAGAAGGGAGTGCTGGCTGGTCGAGCACAATGTCTCTGAGCAACCTTGATTATTACAGAACAGCTTTACCTCCCCCAGGTATTTCCACCAGTTTGTAGAGGGGGAAAAAAAATAGAACAGGAGCTTAAACACCAAATACATGTTAGTACTAGAGGATGGGGCTTGTTCTGACTGGAGGAAACGTTAAGATGATTTCTGTCCTGTGTTTTGGCCCTCAAAATAATCTTCTCTAGAAAATGAGAGATGATGCAGTAGAAGGGAAAGAAAACCCAGAGCCAGAGCAGTGACACGAGTTGCATGTATAATGCTGCCAGCAAGCCTAGGGAAAAAAAAAACAAACAGAAATTCCATGTGCAACTTAAAGCAGGCAGTAAGTTTTAAGTGAGGGGCTAGAAGGAGACAGAAAGCAGATTCCTCAGTCTCACTCACACAATCCTGGTGCTATATTGCAACATCTATATATTCTATACTGGTGAACTGTTCTTTTGAATGAGATCTCAGAGGTACCAGGCACTGGCAGCAATAGGCAAGCAAGGGCTTGTTGTTTGGGTATTTTTTGTCTGTAATCATCATCATTATGGTTACCTGCATCGAAATCCCACTTCACCTTCTATTCTCTCCTCTCTTGTTATTACAACTTCTCAGGGCGAGCAGGGCAGTGTTACCTTTCCCAGCTTATTTTAGGGATCTTACTGCAGCACTACTGCAGCAATAAATAATATTTATTAACCATAAAAGGAACAAAAATTATTATAAACTTTGATCCTGCTTCCAGTGAAATCAGTGGTAAAACTGTCATTGATTTCCAGCCAGCAGGAGCCAGAGAGGTTTTTTTTCCCCTTCATCCTTTTTACAAAGTAAAGCCAGTGGACTTATCCTTCAACATTAATGATGAAATGCAAAACTGAGTTGAGCAACAAAACATTCCAGACTTTTCAGGCATGAANACTAATGGAACAAGAATTAGGCCCTTTCCATTAACTGCTATATGTTCTCTCACATTTGAAATTAAGATTGTACCTTACTGCGAGGGTAATAAAAAATGACAGCCATTCTGCTGAGTTATTTCACTGACCTTAGTTGTTCTATTAAAAATGATTGCCACCAACATCAGCATGTCTCATACTTTCCATTCTGAGTAATTTTTCTATATGTCTTGCCTGTGGACGCCAGCAAATTTGCCAGGGCTTCCTTAACACTCAGAAAATGGATGCTGTATGAAAAACCCACAAAAATACCAACACCAGACTTTGCTGTTTCTCTGAGGCTTCCCAGAATAAATTCAGCATTATCCAAAAAGAAGAAGAGCAAGCAGGGTTAGAAAGAGGAGGGGGAAGAAGCTGTAAATCCAAGTGCCATTTTTTTTTTTTTTTCTTGATTAAGAATTCTTNAATGAGAGATGATGCAGTAGAAGGGAAAGAAAACCCAGAGCCAGAGCAGTGACACGAGTTGCATGTATAATGCTGCCAGCAAGCCTAGGGAAAAAAAAAACAAACAGAAATTCCATGTGCAACTTAAAGCAGGCAGTAAGTTTTAAGTGAGGGGCTAGAAGGAGACAGAAAGCAGATTCCTCAGTCTCACTCACACAATCCTGGTGCTATATTGCAACATCTATATATTCTATACTGGTGAACTGTTCTTTTGAATGAGATCTCAGAGGTACCAGGCACTGGCAGCAATAGGCAAGCAAGGGCTTGTTGTTTGGGTATTTTTTGTCTGTAATCATCATCATTATGGTTACCTGCATCGAAATCCCACTTCACCTTCTATTCTCTCCTCTCTTGTTATTACAACTTCTCAGGGCGAGCAGGGCAGTGTTACCTTTCCCAGCTTATTTTAGGGATCTTACTGCAGCACTACTGCAGCAATAAATAATATTTATTAACCATAAAAGGAACAAAAATTATTATAAACTTTGATCCTGCTTCCAGTGAAATCAGTGGTAAAACTGTCATTGATTTCCAGCCAGCAGGAGCCAGAGAGGTTTTTTTTCCCCTTCATCCTTTTTACAAAGTAAAGCCAGTGGACTTATCCTTCAACATTAATGATGAAATGCAAAACTGAGTTGAGCAACAAAACATTCCAGACTTTTCAGGCATGAAACGACAGTGAAATTTAGAATCATTAAAACCAGCAAAATATTCTCTTGTGTTATTGGGCTATTATTGTTGCTTTTCCATTTTCTTTCTGTATTTTTTCTTCCATTCTCCTTCCCAGGAGAAAGCTTCCATCATTTCTCTGACTCAGATCACCATTTTCTTCCTAACTGTTGTGCATATTCTCTCCAGATAATGAAAATGGGATAAAAACAGTTCTTAGTCTCTCCTTAACATTTTCAGCATAGAATTAACCAGTTGCTGCTTATTCAGAACACAGTGCTTAAGTATCTCCAAATCTAACTTCTAAACTATGGGATATACAAGTAAATAATAAACCCCCCCATTTTTAGATCAAACCACTGCAATCACTGTCTGTCACACTGAATAATGTGGGCTGAACAGCTTTACTCAGTAATTTCTTCATCAAGCCTCTACTCTTTGGCTCTACTTTCTTCAAGTTGCCTGCTTCTGATTCAGGGGTATGGCAGAGCTGAAAGTCTGTTTAATTTCCAGAGAAGTTACTTGAATGGCTGGAAATGTTCATTTCAAATTTGAATTAGCTTCACTTCAGCAAAATCTTTTTAATATCTTTTTTTTTTTCTGCTAGATCAAAGACTTGTTTACCATCACAATTTCCTTGTTCATCACTGAAATAGAGCCTGCTCCCAGGCAGGCATGAGAAATGTGAGCCTGTAAGGCAGCCTAAGAAGCTCCTACTGACACAGAACCAGGGCTTATGGTGGAGCTATGATAAGATGTCCCAGTAGCAAATCTATCTGAATTTCTCTCCGTAACAACTGGCACCTCATGTAATGCAGGACCCAAGCAAACAGCTGGGAGAAGCTGATCATGAAACTTGAGGTCAAACCTGCAACATTTTGCTCACAAATCCAGATCCCAGTTGCTGTGATTCATTGGTCATAAGGGAAGACATGGAAAAGCACTGTACTTTCTATCTGCACATCTTTCCCAGGGAGGGTCTCCAAACACTTCTCTACATCAGTTTCCCATCTGTCTCAGTATTTACAGTGGCTTTGCTATCGTTCAAGACAAGGAAACTGTAACACTGGTTTTCAAATAAAGTCTTAAATGAAAAGAAAATGGTCTTGTCTGGAATTGCAGAGAATTAATATTAGTCCTATCACATAAAGTCTTACCCTGCAAGGCATGGAGGGGAGGAACTGAGATGGTGATGCAGAAGTCTCAGCCAGGGTGAGCAGGGATCAGTGGTCCAACTGACCTCACTGGCTTGCTCATCCAGCTGGGACATTGTTTGAGTTCCAAAGCCAAAGAGGAGAGGGGAAAAAAACACAGCTAGAAAGAAAAACACCACTTTTTTTTCCTCCCTTCTTCTTTGTTCTCCAGCAGCACAGATAAAAGTCATCTGTGCTTGAAATTTCAGGACCTTCATTTCAGTGCATTTTAGAAAGGAAAGGAAACTATTTCTTCCTTTCAAATGGGTGAGACTAGTGAAATGACTGTGGAACTTTAAGTCAAAGGTACAGTAGTAAGTACTGTGCTGGACCAGGGTGCCAGCCTCCAGGTGTTTTAAGAACTGTTCCTATGAAGAATTTCATATGCAGTTATTTGCAGGGAAGGGAATTCTGTTGCATCTTTACCATTATCAGCTCTGTCTTCTGGTCGGTTGACAGGCAATCTCAAACCCTGGGGAAGGGAGTGTGGATAGAACATTTTCTTATTTTGACATACAAAATATTGCACTGCACCACTATCTAGTAATGGAAAAAGAAAAGAAGAAGGAGAAAAAAAAGATTGTTGTGATATATATGTGAATACATCAACATGCTGCTTCATCTCTTTGCAAACACACTAAGTTTGACTGACATGGAGACACCCATTTCACTCAAGTGTTTGCCTCAGATTACTTTCAACCTTGCTTAAATAGTACTTAAGAGAAATAATGGGTATTAATTTAGACACTTAGAGATACTCTTTAAGACTAGAGCAAGAAGAGTGACTGTGGATTTGTGCTGGAAGAATTGAAGGCATCAGCATCTGAGATAAAGATGAGAGCTGAATTTTTAAAATAGAACCTTCTCTTCTGTGCCCGTGCTAATTGCAAAAGCATTTTATATTTGGAATAATTGTCCTGTGCACAAATCTGCAGGAAAAGAAGAGTAGAATAAATGGAGGTTTCTAAGAACTAACCTGAATGTCAAAATACATTCATATATACAGATATTTTCATGAATGAATCTCAGTTCATAGCCAAGAATTCATTTTCTCCTTCCTTTCTTTCCCACATCACACCTTTTTCCTCTTACTCTGCAACTGTGCTCGTGTGCTTCACATGCAAAACAGTCTGAGTGACACAAAACTAAATCAAGGAATATGTTAATTTAGAAGGATTCCACTTTGACATGCTGTCTTATGTTCCCCAGATGTTGTATCTGATGTCAGAAAGACTTTGGCTTTAGATTTTTCAGTGCAAGATTGCCTTTTGTAAAGAAATTTATGGCAATGCACTGCCTAGAACTCTGGCTTCTCAGTGCTCTACCTGGTTTAATATGTCATGTTTTAATAGGCAAGCCATTTACCTATTTCAATATGAACTCTGTCTACCATGTAATGTATTTATTTTAGCATAGGCTAAGGTGTCTCTGGCCCAGGATATATGTTTCAATTACATTTCAGTGCAAAACACATACTCTGCAAGAATCTTCATACCCCAGGATCTTGAGTAATGTCACATTAAGTGCTGGAGAACCCACTACTGAAATCTTTATTCAGGCAATCTCCCACAAAGGCAACCATTTCTCTCAGCAACTTTGATCAATACCCCAATATGCCAGGCCAAAAAGCTTTCACAGGAATGTGGATTCCTTCTGTTCCTATCAATAAAATATGTAATTAATTGAAGATGGAAAACTTGATTAATTTGGGTTTGATATTTTTTGTGTGTGCTGTAATTCCATCAGCTATATTTTCAGATATGTATAGATCTGGCCCTCATCTGCAGGGAAGCTCCAGAAAGCCTTATGAAATCAGATTGAATCTAAGATCTGGAAGGCAGAAATGGTTGGAAATTGAAATAGTTCACGTGTACTGGCTGGCAAATTTTCTTTCTATATAGCAAATAACTCTGGTGCAAGTACTAGGTTAGGGTGTGAATTCAAACAGAAGCCTCTACCCCAAGTAAAATTTGTTGGTACCATGCAACCATGGTTGGACACTGAGGACTTGTGGGGTGTCCCCATGGCAGGAGCTATCCAAGCTGGTCCCAGGTCTATCCTGGGGCCAGGAGGAGATGAAGTATAAACCCAGAGGAGTCCAGACACAAAACAAAAGCCTGATTTTTTTCCCCTCTTACAGACATTTTCTGCCACTGTGGATGGCTCTACAACACCAAAAGCTGTGGGGGAAAAAGAAAAGCAAGAAAAAGACTTAAGGATTCAAACACTTACATGTCACATCCTGAGCTGGCTTTAGAGACTCAGGTTGAGACAGGGCACTGCATTAATGTCAGGAAAAAACCCTTCATCACCATTAGCTATTAGTGAAACTGCTAAATCTAAAGCCTCCCCAAAGTGAGAACAAACATGTTATAATGGGTTGGTTTGATTTGGTTTGGTTGTTGTTTTGTTTGTTTTGTTTTGTTTTTCCCCTCAGGACCAGTTTCATCAGTCAGGCAGAGTTTGATTAAATATCTCAGCAGAGCTGTGGTTTATTCATCTAGAGCAAGAGTTATCCCCTGTTCAGGGAAGCAGCATTAACTTTGTTTTCTAATTGTAATAATNGATTGTTGTGATATATATGTGAATACATCAACATGCTGCTTCATCTCTTTGCAAACACACTAAGTTTGACTGACATGGAGACACCCATTTCACTCAAGTGTTTGCCTCAGATTACTTTCAACCTTGCTTAAGTAGTACTTAAGAGAAATAATGGGTATTAATTTAGACACTTAGAGATACTCTTTAAGACTAGAGCAAGAAGAGTGACTGTGGATTTGTGCTGGAAGAATTGAAGGCATCAGCATCTGAGATAAAGATGAGAGCTGAATTTTTAAAATAGAACCTTCTCTTCTGTGCCCGTGCTAATTGCAAAAGCATTTTATATTTGGAATAATTGTCCTGTGCACAAATCTGCAGGAAAAGAAGAGTAGAATAAATGGAGGTTTCTAAGAACTAACCTGAATGTCAAAATACATTCATATATACAGATATTTTCATGAATGAATCTCAGTTCATAGCCAAGAATTCATTTTCTCCTTCCTTTCTTTCCCACATCACACCTTTTTCCTCTTACTCTGCAACTGTGCTCGTGTGCTTCACATGCAAAACAGTCTGAGTGACACAAAACTAAATCAAGGAATATGTTAATTTAGAAGGATTCCACTTTGACATGCTGTCTTATGTTCCCCAGATGTTGTATCTGATGTCAGAAAGACTTTGGCTTTAGATTTTTCAGTGCAAGATTGCCTTTTGTAAAGAAATTTATGGCAATGCACTGCCTAGAACTCTGGCTTCTCAGTGCTCTACCTGGTTTAATATGTCATGTTTTAATAGGCAAGCCATTTACCTATTTCAATATGAACTCTGTCTACCATGTAATGTATTTATTTTAGCATAGGCTAAGGTGTCTCTGGCCCAGGATATATGTTTCAATTACATTTCAGTGCAAAACACATACTCTGCAAGAATCTTCATACCCCAGGATCTTGAGTAATGTCACATTAAGTGCTGGAGAACCCACTACTGAAATCTTTATTCAGGCAATCTCCCACAAAGGCAACCATTTCTCTCAGCAACTTTGATCAATACCCCAATATGCCAGGCCAAAAAGCTTTCACAGGAATGTGGATTCCTTCTGTTCCTATCAATAAAATATGTAATTAATTGAAGATGGAAAACTTGATTAATTTGGGTTTGATATTTTTTGTGTGTGCTGTAATTCCATCAGCTATATTTTCAGATATGTATAGATCTGGCCCTCATCTGCAGGGAAGCTCCAGAAAGCCTTATGAAATCAGATTGAATCTAAGATCTGGAAGGCAGAAATGGTTGGAAATTGAAATAGTTCACGTGTACTGGCTGGCAAATTTTCTTTCTATATAGCAAATAACTCTGGTGCAAGTACTAGGTTAGGGTGTGAATTCAAACAGAAGCCTCTACCCCAAGTAAAATTTGTTGGTACCATGCAACCATGGTTGGACACTGAGGACTTGTGGGGTGTCCCCATGGCAGGAGCTATCCAAGCTGGTCCCAGGTCTATCCTGGGGCCAGGAGGAGATGAAGTATAAACCCAGAGGAGTCCAGACACAAAACAAGAGCCTGATTTTTTTACCCTCTTACAGACATTTTCTTCCACTGGGGATGGCTCTACAACAGCGAGCTGTGGGGGAAAAAGAAAAGCAAGAAAAAGACTTAAGGATTCAAACACTTACATGTCACATCCTGAGCTGGCTTTAGAGACTCAGGTTGAGACAGGGCACTGCATTAATGTCAGGAAAAAACCCTTCATCACCATTAGCTATTAGTGAAACTGCTAAATCTAAAGCCTCCCCAAAGTGAGAACAAACATGTTATAATGGGTTGGTTTGATTTGGTTTGGTTGTTGTTTTGTTTGTTTTGTTTTGTTTTTCCCCTCAGGACCAGTTTCATCAGTCAGGCAGAGNTCCATTAGATTCAAAGAGGAGCTCCAGTGAGTGTAATCATAGAGCTTGTTTAATACAGGGCAATGATGCCAACATTTCCATCTCATCTATCTAGCTGCAGAGCTTTTTTCCTACTGAGCTCATCACTGGAGGAGCTGAACAGCTCAGTGACAGAGTGGAAAATTTTCCTGAATATCTATAGGGAGAAAAAAAAAATAAATAAAAGAAAAATTCAAATCCTCCTCTCTGACCTCCACCAGTTTTAAAGCAAAGACAGCAGCAGCAGCATGGTGGGTTACAAGTTTCAGTAAAGGTGTTTACTTTTTTTTCTGGGCCCACAGTTTAAAAAAACCCCTCAAATGTAGCTGTACAGCTTCTCCATACTTTGATATTTCAGGGGATATCTGGACAGTCCACAAGAGCAGGAGTGAAAAGCTGCAGTGCTCAGTGTGAGGCACAAAGAGAAAAGGAGTTGGGTTTTTTTCCAAGTATTTGTATGCTTTGTCTGCTGTTTTTCTGTTGTTAGGGTTTTTTTCTTTGTTCAGTGTCAATACAGGAGAAGAGGAAAGAGGCTAAAACAAGCAAAAGAGACAAAAGGAGAGAATTGAGTAGTTCAGACCTTGTAATGAAGCACTGGAAGAAAACAACATCTTTTAAAGGGAACATTGTACAGTCTTGTTAAAATTAAACAGTAGATATTGAGTTGGATTAGACATGAGAGAGAAGAAAATGAAATGGAGCAGCAGAGGGAGGAGTGATGTTTAACTCACTTGGCTTCATTGGCAAGAAGTCAATGAGATGGAGAAAGGCTCCTCAGGGATCATTAGGCTCCTGGAGAGTTTCTGTTCCCTTGAATATAGAGCATGGATGTTAAGCAAGATGTGGAAGTGGGATGGAATTTTCTCCACCTCAGGTGGCTCCTGTGGCTGGCAAATTCTACAAGGCTCCAAGGATTCCCATTACACTTCTTTTTTTTCCCCAAAAAGACAACACTGATATTTTAAATTTCTTTATCATCTCAAGCCATTTTGTTGGTGTGTCCTTGGTGGAGTTCAATCTTATTTGCTCCAGGCAAAAGATCCAGGGCTTGATGTTCTCATCTACCTTGGCATCTTCACCTTTGAGTGGCAAAGGGCATTTCTAAAGAAGCTGGATTTGTCTTTCTTTCCTCTCTGAATGAAATGAAGGTAAAAAATGAATTATTGCATTTCTGAAAAATTAAACAATAGATTGTGTTCCAGTTGATCTTCAGTGATTTTTATAGTGTATTTTCAGGGTCACTGATACTACAGCACAGTCCAGGAAGGTTCTTTTACACTACATATTCCCATTATAGCTGGTTCCTTAACCCTTGCTTGGGTTGCAAAGCATATTACTCAACATGAACACACTTGGGTTGGGTTGCACCAGCTCCTCTTTCCACTTGTGCTTCCTGGCTCACCACTTGGACTGGTGGCAGTGGCACAGAAGACTTCACACAAAGCACAGACTTTGCAGGTGAAGTGGAGAAGAGAAACCTCCTGGGGATTTCCTGGGGTTGGAGGAACACCTGAGGCAGCAGAGAAGTTTTTTATGGGTGACCA
>VYZU01076545.1:5412-58991 GCA_013401355.1 Ceyx cyanopectus
AAAGATTCTATGTGATCACTCAATCCTTTATATCATTTTGCTAAAACTTTTTCTCTTCGAGTCCAATCCCCAACCCCAGGATATACACGAATATTTCAGCCATCAAGGTGAGCACTTGGATGCTTAGATGCTGGGATAATGGGGACTTAGAGGGTGAAGAAGCTAGGCAGCTGGTTCTACTAATTTTTAGAATACTAGTTGCACAGCACTGACCAAATAATTTTGTCCTTGGGTTTGGGGAGAGAATTAAAAGCTGTACCTATCACTAGGTCTGGGAGTGGTCTTTTGCACTTTTACATTAATCCCTTGCATTTTAACAGCACAAAATATTCACTAGGTGTCTCTACTGCACCATAAAATGTATCACCAATTCTATTCCATTTAAAATTAAGATTTTTTTTTCTTTCTTTCTTGTAGGAGTTGCATAAAATCACGTGTCAGAGACAGCTGGAGTGTGAAGGGGGAAAAAAAAATCCTGGAAAATAAAAAAGGAGTGGATGAGATGGGTATTGGCTACGATCTCATGAAGCACAGGTTTACCAGTAAGCTTCTCCTAACCAAGTTCCACACAGTGAAGTATTGTAAAGATCCTGGGATATAGCTGCTGCACCCCTCAAACTGAGCTATCGGTTTAAGCAGTTTAAGCCAATCCTGATGGGGAGGACAAAAACCTGTTCTGCCCCATGACCTAAAGTTCTAACTCCTAGTTAAAGGAAATCCCCTGGCTTAGGCTAAAAGGAACAGCTTTATTTTATTCCCTGAAATAGTTAAGAGTTGGTTGTTCCTGTGCTGGGGCAGAGTAGGAACTGGACAATCTATGGAAATATTTTCTTAACCTTTTCTTTTACAGGTTTTTAGAATATTTTTTTTCCCATGGTTTTGAACTCTTTACTATGGAGAATAAAGTAATATAATTTATATCCAAAACATGTACATAGCATATGTAAATAAGTCTCCATGAATATAAGCACTGTATCACATTAAGTTTTCAACTTTTGAGTGTAATCTGAAGATATTACTAGGGCTGAACATAACAAAAATAACAGTCAGCAAGAATAAAATAATCTTTTCCCCCTGCTTTTTTTTTTTTTTTTCTTTTAAGCAATCTGTGTGAGGTGTCAGATGTAAACTTAGCATGCTTGGGAAATAAATCCTGGATTTTCAGGAGGGTGGAGGGCTTGCTGTCTGATATTAGCCACCATTTCCCTTATGTTTTACTAGAAGGGGAATAAGAAAATGCTTCCATTCTTAGTTGTGATCAATGTATCTCATAAGAATGCAATCAGAAGCAGTGGAAAGCTCTAAATCTGTCTGAAATTTGATTTTTGTCTCACACACGTGGTCTGTACTTCTATGCTGTGCTGTTTGTACACTCAGGTATCAGTAATTCTTGTCTATATATATATACAATATATAAAATTATATATATATTGCAATATTTGGTGTATATTATAAATTATTAGCACTTTTCTAATGACTCTAATAACTACATCCCACCACAGTAAATGGCAAGCACTCATGGGATGCTGCCTTAGGAGCTATGTAGCAAGTTCAACTCAGACTTCTCTTGGTCACCTTGCACATCCAACGTGTCTGAAGTACAAAACTCTCTCCATTGATCTCAACTGCTCCTTCACTAAGTCTCTGACAGTACTCCTCCTGAATCCTTCCCTGTTGGACTGTGAAGATCTGTTCAGTTCCTCTGACCTCATCATCATCACTGGTACTTAAGCCTCTTTTCCTTCCCTACATTTAGGTGGACTTGGAAAAGGAAGAAAAAGTGGCTGGAAGTAGTTGCTAAAGTGTCTTGTGTGGAAGTTTGGATATTAGGAAAAATTTCTTCACAGAAAGGGTTGTCAAACACCTGGACAGGCTGCCCAGGGAGGTGGTGGAGTCACCTCTTAGAGAGATGGTTTAGTGCTGACCTGGCAGTGCTGGGTTAGCAGTTGGACTTGATGATCTTCAAGATGTCTTCCAGTCAGAATGATTCTATGATTCTATGATTCTATGACATGAAATCATGGTATAATGGTTTTTGCAGGAGTAAAAGATAAATCTTGGGGGGTGGAGGAGAGGAGACATGAGACAATGATGGGCTTTCAAATTCACAAAACTTTGCAACATAGTCCAGCTGAAACAGGGACTGAGCTTATTTCAGACTTGCTGTTGGAAGAGGCCACGTATTTGCAGGGCAGGAGATTAATTTCCCAAGCTACTTCTCTTTTCTTGGACTTCAGCATTGAGCAAAACTTGCCATTGCTATTATTTCTCACCAGCTGGGTTTATTTTTCTGTGCCAGTCAATTCTTTTTGAATGAAAATCATCACTTTTCCATCAGTTGCAGAATTAGGGATAGAATGAATCTATTGGGAATTGACAATGATCACAGCATGTCTGAGTATGACACAGAAGCACAGGGGAATCCCAGGGTAATTTCATACTTGAGGAGATAGAAAATGTTATTTGGTGACATGGGAAACTACTTTTGAAAAATGCATGTAATGTAGTTGTTAAATCTAATTATGGTATTAATTAATCATGGACAATTATGTTGGATTCTGTGCAGATCATACAGTGAAAACAGATTTTCCTGCCAAAGTGCTCACTACACATGACCTTTATAACCTAGGAGGGCAAAAAATAAATTATCCATCCAGTGCATTTCAGTTTTAACTGCAGTGGTTAAATAATCCAGGGAATGTACATAGCAGTTTTATTTATCCAAATATTATTTTCAACTTCTGTTTTGGGGGGTTGCTACTTTGATAGCTTAAAAGGAAATTGCTGTCACAAGCTAAACAAAGCATTCTTGGACCATCATAAACCTAAAGCAGAGGAGCAAGCTCAACCAAAAGCTGAGACCCAAAGCATCACAGAGAGCAACCACTGGAAGAATTTATTGGCATATTTAAAAGGCAATTTACAGAGACATCAAAACAGACTCTTCATGCTGACTCTCAAATGGAAGCTGATGTGGTGGCAAAGAGGTCCTTTGCCTCATAATCTGAACCCTGTCCATAGGGTGCTTCTCTTTCTGTTCTTGTGCTTTCTTGGGGGATGACCAGGGGGAACAAAGACATATTGAACACTCTGTTTCAGTTTCTCCTCTCACTTATTTCTTTCCCTGCAAAGAGTACATCTTCTGGATAAATACCAAGTGCTTTTATAGCAATTTGCATTTTTCTTCTTCTTCCCATTTCTTTTAAGATCAATGTGTCAGGCTCTTTGTCTTCCCTGGACTTAATGTGCTAACCTGTTTCTACAGCAGAACATTATCCTAGCTGAAAAGGCCTTTCCTCTAGTTCACTTTCAAAGNGAGCTATGTAGCAAGTTCAACTCAGACTTCTCTTGGTCACCTTGCACATCCAACGTGTCTGAAGTACAAAACTCTCTCCATTGATCTCAACTGCTCCTTCACTAAGTCTCTGACAGTACTCCTCCTGAATCCTTCCCTGTTGGACTGTGAAGATCTGTTCAGTTCCTCTGACCTCATCATCATCACTGGTACTTAAGCCTCTTTTCCTTCCCTACATTTAGGTGGACTTGGAAAAGGAAGAAAAAGTGGCTGGAAGTAGTTGCTAAAGTGTCTTGTGTGGAAGTTTGGATATTAGGAAAAATTTCTTCACAGAAAGGGTTGTCAAACACCTGGACAGGCTGCCCAGGGAGGTGGTGGAGTCACCTCTTAGAGAGATGGTTTAGTGCTGACCTGGCAGTGCTGGGTTAGCAGTTGGACTTGATGATCTTCAAGATGTCTTCCAGTCAGAATGATTCTATGATTCTATGATTCTATGACATGAAATCATGGTATAATGGTTTTTGCAGGAGTAAAAGATAAATCTTGGGGGGTGGAGGAGAGGAGACATGAGACAATGATGGGCTTTCAAATTCACAAAACTTTGCAACATAGTCCAGCTGAAACAGGGACTGAGCTTATTTCAGACTTGCTGTTGGAAGAGGCCACGTATTTGCAGGGCAGGAGATTAATTTCCCAAGCTACTTCTCTTTTCTTGGACTTCAGCATTGAGCAAAACTTGCCATTGCTATTATTTCTCACCAGCTGGGTTTATTTTTCTGTGCCAGTCAATTCTTTTTGAATGAAAATCATCACTTTTCCATCAGTTGCAGAATTAGGGATAGAATGAATCTATTGGGAATTGACAATGATCACAGCATGTCTGAGTATGACACAGAAGCACAGGGGAATCCCAGGGTAATTTCATACTTGAGGAGATAGAAAATGTTATTTGGTGACATGGGAAACTACTTTTGAAAAATGCATGTAATGTAGTTGTTAAATCTAATTATGGTATTAATTAATCATGGACAATTATGTTGGATTCTGTGCAGATCATACAGTGAAAACAGATTTTCCTGCCAAAGTGCTCACTACACATGACCTTTATAACCTAGGAGGGCAAAAAATAAATTATCCATCCAGTGCATTTCAGTTTTAACTGCAGTGGTTAAATAATCCAGGGAATGTACATAGCAGTTTTATTTATCCAAATATTATTTTCAACTTCTGTTTTGGGGGGTTGCTACTTTGATAGCTTAAAAGGAAATTGCTGTCACAAGCTAAACAAAGCATTCTTGGACCATCATAAACCTAAAGCAGAGGAGCAAGCTCAACCAAAAGCTGAGACCCAAAGCATCACAGAGAGCAACCACTGGAAGAATTTATTGGCATATTTAAAAGGCAATTTACAGAGACATCAAAACAGACTCTTCATGCTGACTCTCAAATGGAAGCTGATGTGGTGGCAAAGAGGTCCTTTGCCTCATAATCTGAACCCTGTCCATAGGGTGCTTCTCTTTCTGTTCTTGTGCTTTCTTGGGGGATGACCAGGGGGAACAAAGACATATTGAACACTCTGTTTCAGTTTCTCCTCTCACTTATTTCTTTCCCTGCAAAGAGTACATCTTCTGGATAAATACCAAGTGCTTTTATAGCAATTTGCATTTTTCTTCTTCTTCCCATTTCTTTTAAGATCAATGTGTCAGGCTCTTTGTCTTCCCTGGACTTAATGTGCTAACCTGTTTCTACAGCAGAACATTATCCTAGCTGAAAAGGCCTTTCCTCTAGTTCACTTTCAAAGACCGTAACCATCCTTTGTAAATTATGTATTTTAGGAAGCAGTCATCACTGTAGAGGTGTCTGCTGAATCTGAGAGTGATCAGGCATGAACTAACCCCAGATCTTCCAGGTGAGCCTCCCCTGTCCCCAGTGCCCATTTGCAGGGCATAATACTGCAAACAGAATATAAACTGATTCATCCAGGGTGCTGTGCTATGAGCTCTGGAGCTCACTTTAAGCTGCCCTAGAACCATTTCCATACTACATATACATCCTCTCCCCCTCTAAATCTAGTTTACTTCCTCAGCCCTTCCAGAATACAGTTGTTTGTGATTCAGTCTGGGAGCAGCCACATACTCAGGGAAGTTTTTGGTAGTAGCAGTCATGTTTCTGGATCAGTCTGGAGGAATAGAGAATATCTGTAACCTGTTCCACTGTATATGACCTGTAACATCAGTGCCATTTGCTAGACCACCTGCTCATTATCAGCTTTTACAAAGCTCCCATTATACTTTACATACCAATTACATTTGAAAACCTCAGAGAAAAAGAAGGGGAAGAATGTCAAAACACTGTCACCCAATTACTACAAAGACAGACTGAAAGTTCTCAGACAAAGAACTACTGAGCTCCACAAAAAAAACCCAACATAAAAATAAGGAAAGAAAAATAAAAAACACAACATTGGCATCAATTTGAACTGCATTTTCATTAACAATAATTTTAGCTGCCCTAAAAATATGTATTTTGCAATTGCAACATGTCTTCAGGGAAAATGTCCATTGCCATATTCTTCAGCAGTCCCAACAGCAAAGCTGCATGACCAAGAAGCAGCTTCTGTTCTTTGTCGTGGCTGTTGTATCACTGTTCCCCCTCAGTCCCACCACTTCTCAACCATTTGCCTCTCATATGGGGAGTCAATTGCTCCCTGTACTGCTTCTCCTGGAGAAGTTGGCACATGATATTTGCCACAGCACTTCTTGCTCCTTTGGAGTTCCTACAGCAAAGTCTTTGGAGCTCCTACAGCTTTGTCTGTAGTCTGAGTTCCACCTGTTCCCTACAGAAAGTGTGTCTTTGGCTTATACTGACTGATGGTGCAAAGCCAGTTCCTGAATGAGGAGCAGCTCCTGGTAGAGATGAAGGTTGAATCTATATGAACACAGTCACCATCACTTGTTATATTGATATGAAATCTAAAAAGCAAGAGAAAAAATAAAAATTAGAAATGTGGTCTAAAAATTAGAACACCTGATTCATATTCTTTGTCAAACTGGGTCTTTAAGACTGTGGAGAATAGAGAATTATTTCAAATGAACCCTGCTTCTTATTGGGAGGATCAGAACCCACAGTGATGCTCTGATGGTCCTTCTGTTAAAGCAAGCTGCTTCCATCCCCATGGAGACATACCACTTGGAATTGTACTTCAAAGTCTACAGTGTCTTGTGAGCACAAAAGGCACAACTGTCCAGAGCAGGAGAGAGAGCATCCTAGCAGGAGCTATGGATCAGGACTCCTCCAGTGCAGACTGGGGCCCTGCCACCCCACTGATTTTGCTGAGCCTCTGTAGAATATACAGGATGTGGCTGCAAAGAAATCCAATCCCTGGGATACAAAGTGGGCAATAGCAACACAACCCCCCAGCCCAGTGACCTTCCAGTGTCATCCTGAACACCTCAGTCTTAGGAGAGAGGCCCTGCCTATTACTGGCTGAGTGTTGAACCCCACAAAACCAACTGGGGCAAGCTGATTCAAACAATTTAGAATGTTTAGCACTGGTAATTCATCCTGATCATGCAAATGTTACCCATCTCCTGTGCAGGATTGCACTGAAACTAGTTACTCTAGGCAAAACCCAACAACCTCTATGCAACCCCATGAAAACACAGTCAATGATGCCCCTTCCCTGCTCCTCTGGAATAAATAAATAAAAATAAACTCATTTTATTAGCATAACATTACCATTTTTACAGCCATATGGCAGCCCTCACTTGGAAAGATACACCAATTTATCTACAGTGAAATATGTAACACAGAATGACTTCTACTTGGTCAGAACAGCTACTGACTCTCTTCCCACACAGCATATTTGAAAGCAAACTCACAAGCTTGTGTCAAATGGCTCTCCATTCACCCAGAAGAATTTGTTTTCTTTCCTGTGCAGCCCAATCCAGAAGTCTGTTATGCGTATTCGATACATGATGAAGTTCTAGACAAAACACAGGATAAAATGATGTATGGCTATTACATTTTGTAATGATCACTATTATTTGGCTGTTTGTATTAAAGCTGTAGGTATAACCATCTATACAGTGGTGGAGGTTTTTTTTCCCCTCCACAGGTCACTGATATTTTACTGCTACATTTAATCAGATGTAATGTGCTATTTCGTGTTGTTTTTCTCAGCCATACAGAACACCCTGAATTGTTAGGACAGTGCAGGAGACTTAAGGAACATAGTAAAGAGAAAAAAATAGTCTGAAAACAANCCTTATCTTCCTTCTGCCCCTCTAAATCTAGTTTACTTCCTCAGCCCTTCCAGAATACAGTTGTTTGTGATTCAGTCTGGGAGCAGCCACATACTCAGGGAAGTTTTTGGTAGTAGCAGTCATGTTTCTGGATCAGTCTGGAGGAATAGAGAATATCTGTAACCTGTTCCACTGTATATGACCTGTAACATCAGTGCCATTTGCTAGACCACCTGCTCATTATCAGCTTTTACAAAGCTCCCATTATACTTTACATACCAATTACATTTGAAAACCTCAGAGAAAAAGAAGGGGAAGAATGTCAAAACACTGTCACCCAATTACTACAAAGACAGACTGAAAGTTCTCAGACAAAGAACTACTGAGCTCCACAAAAAAAACCCAACATAAAAATAAGGAAAGAAAAATAAAAAACACAACATTGGCATCAATTTGAACTGCATTTTCATTAACAATAATTTTAGCTGCCCTAAAAATATGTATTTTGCAATTGCAACATGTCTTCAGGGAAAATGTCCATTGCCATATTCTTCAGCAGTCCCAACAGCAAAGCTGCATGACCAAGAAGCAGCTTCTGTTCTTTGTCGTGGCTGTTGTATCACTGTTCCCCCTCAGTCCCACCACTTCTCAACCATTTGCCTCNGAAGAATGTCAAAACACTGTCACCCAATTACTACAAAGACAGACTGAAAGTTCTCAGACAAAGAACTACTGAGCTCCACAAAAAAAACCCAACATAAAAATAAGGAAAGAAAAATAAAAAACACAACATTGGCATCAATTTGAACTGCATTTTCATTAACAATAATTTTAGCTGCCCTAAAAATATGTATTTTGCAATTGCAACATGTCTTCAGGGAAAATGTCCATTGCCATATTCTTCAGCAGTCCCAACAGCAAAGCTGCATGACCAAGAAGCAGCTTCTGTTCTTTGTCGTGGCTGTTGTATCACTGTTCCCCCTCAGTCCCACCACTTCTCAACCATTTGCCTCTTTCATATGGAGTCACAATTGCTCCCTGTACTGCTTCTCCTGGAGAAGTTGGCACATGATATTTGCCACAGCACTTCTTGCTCCTTTGGAGTTCCTACAGCAAAGTCTTTGGAGCTCCTACAGCTTTGTCTGTAGTCTGAGTTCCACCTGTTCCCTACAGAAAGTGTGTCTTTGGCTTATACTGACTGATGGTGCAAAGCCAGTTCCTGAATGAGGAGCAGCTCCTGGTAGAGATGAAGGTTGAATCTATATGAACACAGTCACCATCACTTGTTATATTGATATGAAATCTAAAAAGCAAGAGAAAAAATAAAAATTAGAAATGTGGTCTAAAAATTAGAACACCTGATTCATATTCTTTGTCAAACTGGGTCTTTAAGACTGTGGAGAATAGAGAATTATTTCAAATGAACCCTGCTTCTTATTGGGAGGATCAGAACCCACAGTGATGCTCTGATGGTCCTTCTGTTAAAGCAAGCTGCTTCCATCCCCATGGAGACATACCACTTGGAATTGTACTTCAAAGTCTACAGTGTCTTGTGAGCACAAAAGGCACAACTGTCCAGAGCAGGAGAGAGAGCATCCTAGCAGGAGCTATGGATCAGGACTCCTCCAGTGCAGACTGGGGCCCTGCCACCCCACTGATTTTGCTGAGCCTCTGTAGAATATACAGGATGTGGCTGCAAAGAAATCCAATCCCTGGGATACAAAGTGGGCAATAGCAACACAACCCCCCAGCCCAGTGACCTTCCAGTGTCATCCTGAACACCTCAGTCTTAGGAGAGAGGCCCTGCCTATTACTGGCTGAGTGTTGAACCCCACAAAACCAACTGGGGCAAGCTGATTCAAACAATTTAGAATGTTTAGCACTGGTAATTCATCCTGATCATGCAAATGTTACCCATCTCCTGTGCAGGATTGCACTGAAACTAGTTACTCTAGGCAAAACCCAACAACCTCTATGCAACCCCATGAAAACACAGTCAATGATGCCCCTTCCCTGCTCCTCTGGAATAAATAAATAAAAATAAACTCATTTTATTAGCATAACATTACCATTTTTACAGCCATATGGCAGCCCTCACTTGGAAAGATACACCAATTTATCTACAGTGAAATATGTAACACAGAATGACTTCTACTTGGTCAGAACAGCTACTGACTCTCTTCCCACACAGCATATTTGAAAGCAAACTCACAAGCTTGTGTCAAATGGCTCTCCATTCACCCAGAAGAATTTGTTTTCTTTCCTGTGCAGCCCAATCCAGAAGTCTGTTATGCGTATTCGATACATGATGAAGTTCTAGACAAAACACAGGATAAAATGATGTATGGCTATTACATTTTGTAATGATCACTATTATTTGGCTGTTTGTATTAAAGCTGTAGGTATAACCATCTATACAGTGGTGGAGGTTTTTTTTCCCCTCCACAGGTCACTGATATTTTACTGCTACATTTAATCAGATGTAATGTGCTATTTCGTGTTGTTTTTCTCAGCCATACAGAACACCCTGAATTGTTAGGACAGTGCAGGAGACTTAAGGAACATAGTAAAGAGAAAAAAATAGTCTGAAAACAACAAAAAACACAGGTAGAACCTACAGTCCAAACCAAGTATTTTCAATGCCATGGGTCCCAGCACTAGATAAAAACAGCCAGCCTCTGCCTTTTGTGGAAAAAAAAAAGAAACTGCCTATTTTGTGCAGAGCTAACAACACATTTCTGTTCCTTAGTTGGATGCTAAATCATCTGTTATTTAAAGAACCCTTTAAAAGAACTGCCTCCTTCAAGAGTATAAAGGGGGAAAGAGAATCTTTTTTTCAGGAGTTTCCAGGGCTCATTGACAGGGCTTCAAACTAGACTTGAAGAGGAGGGGGATAGTATCAGGCTTGCCTGTGACAAGCTGTAGAATGACATGCCACCAAGGACCAGAGCAAGGTCACTCACCCTGTTGCTCTGAGGTGTGATGGGGACACTGCAGCACACCTTAATTCTTACAGACAGATGCCAGTGGCTTCTGAGGCAACAGGAGCCAACAGGCAAACACCAGGGAAGTAATTCAAAGGAATTAAAGGGTGTTCCTCTGGGAAGGAGATGTGTCCAACAGCCCAGCTTAAGTCCCATGAACAGAATGCATGCACCATGAGCAGCAAACAGGAAGATTTAGAAGGCACATACTGCTAGAAAGCTACAGCCTGGCTGTCTTTACTGAAACCTGGTGGGACAAATCCCATGAACAGAATGTCAGTGGCTACAGGCTGTTCAGAAGGGACAGGCAAAGAAGGAGGGGTGAAGGCATTGCCCTCTACATTAAGAAATGGATAGAAAGTGAAGATCTGTCCCTGATGAATAGCCACAGGCAGTTAAAAAGTTTATGGCACCACCTGAGGAATCTGAACTAAGGTCTAGAATGTCTATGGGACCTGATGCAGCTCAGAGTCTTGAGGGAGCTGGATGATGTATTTGCCAAACCACTCTCCATGATCCAAGAAAATTCCTGGCAGTAAGGTAGGTCCCTGGTGACTGGGAAAAGGGAAATACTGCACCAAATTTTAAAAAAGGGTAGGAAACAGGACCCTGGGAACTACAATCTGCAAGTTTCACCTTTGTGCCTGGGAAGATCACGGAGCAGATCCTCCCAGAGGCTAGACTAAGGCACATGGAGGACAGGGAGGTGATTCAAGCCAGCCAGCATGGCTTCACCAGAGGTGAATTGAACCTGGGCAAGATTAAGAGGTTGGCCTATGTGAACCTCATGATCCTCAACAAGACCAAGTGGAAGGTCCTGCACTTGTGTCAGGGTAACCCGCAGCATCAATACATTGGGGAATGATGGGATTGAGAGCAGCCCTGTGCAGAACAGCTTGAGGGTACTGGTGGATGAAAAGCTGGTCATGAGCCATCAGTGTGCACTCACAGCCCAGAAGGCCAACCATATCCTGAGCTGTATCAAAAGTGGCCAGCAGGTCAAGGGATGTGACTCTTCCCCCTCTACCTAGCTCTGGTGAGACCTCACCTGGAGTATTGTGTCCATCTCTGGAGTCCTCAGCACAAAAAAAAAACAAACAAACAAACATGAACCTGTTGGAGCAGGTCCAGAGGAGGGCCACAAAAATGATAAGACAAATGAAGAAAGGCTCACTGCAGCCTTTAAATATTTAAAGGGGATAAGAAAGATGGGGACAGTCTTTTTAGCAGGGTCTGTTGTGACAGGACAAGGGGGGATGGTTGTAAACTAAGAGAGTAGATTTAGACTAGATATAAGGAAGAATTTTTTTATGATGAGGATGGGGAGACAACTGGTGCAGGTTGCCCAGAGAGGTAGCAGATGCTCCCCATTCCTGGAAACATTCAAGGCAGGTTGGATGGGGCTCTAAACAACATCATCCAGTTGAAATCCCTGATCATGGCAGAGGGGTTGGACTAGATGACCTTGAAAGGACCCTTCCAACCTAAAGCATTCTATGATTCTATAACACCAAATTCAAGGTACTGGATAACTTACCAGCTCTTGGTGGTTGTCAATCATTGCAAGGGAAGCTCCATAGGAAGAGCAGAATTCTTTACTGGAATTCCAATCTGCCATGGCTCCTGAATGATAGTAACACTTCTTCTTGTAGTACAGCCAGTCATCAGGGCATGGCTCCAGGTGGGCTAGTTTAGGTGGATCTTTTGTTCAAATGAAGAAACGAAGAGAAAGTTACTCATCATTAGATATTTAAAGATAAAAAGATTTTAAAAAATATTTAAAGATAAAAAAGATTTAAAGATAGATATCTACATGTTCCAGATATGCTTCTGCTAGATTAAAAATACCTGTGAGTTGCACCAAATTAAGCAGGGAAGGCTGAACATAACACAACTGAAGGACTGCGCTCAGTCTTGGGGGTTTTTTTCCAGTTATACCAGCTAAGGTGGGTCCAGTAATCCCCATGTGCTCAGATGCTGGCCATGTGCCAGCAAAGAGACTCCAAACATGTGCAAGTGCAAAGCTTGAGCTACACCTGAGACACCATGGGTGAGAAAATCGGGGCAGAAGGCCATTTTTGACAAAGAATTCAAACACAGACACTAGTTATCTACTGTGAAGCAGCTAAAATTGGACCCTAAATGAGTTCCAGTTCAATGTACTCAGATGTAAAAATTACTACAGGCCAGAGCCAAGGCAAGAAGTCAGTGCTGCCTCCCTAACTGGCTTTGTTGTTCCTCAGCACTTTGCTGTGCTGCAATACAATGAAATCCTGCAGAGAAAACGACAGAAAATAAGTTAATTGAAATGCTACCGGGAAACGTCGAAGGCCAGCAACAATTTAGTTTCACTTTCCGTTTCTGAAGACGTTAGAATCTACAGCAGCAGCCATGACAGTGAGAGCTGAAAACCACTGGAAATGCCTCTCACCCTTCCGAGCTTTTAAAAATAGGTGTACTCACTGAAAGCAGTGCCCAGTATGAATAAAGTCGCAGCAACCACGATGGCAATTCCCACAGTTATTTTCCAGAAAGAGCGGTGTGGAAACATACCTGAGGAGAGAAAACCTATTGATGCTCATCAGGGAATAAAGCACATGTAGGGAACTGAAGGCTTGGGCCAGAAAACACCCATGTGGGGGCACGTTCACTTCATCAAGTGCTGAGGAGCTTCCGTCCTTCTGAAACTCGACCGAAGGATTCTCAAAAGTTGTCTAACCCCAGAGAAATATTGGCAGAACGTCCCCCGGCTGCCCACGGTGCTGCCCGCGGGAGAGCAGCCAGTGCCCAGCCTCTGCTCCCGGGAACAGCCCAGCCCACCGCACTCCTCTCGGGCACCGCCGAGACCTCCTTCGTACCCTCTCGTCCTCTCCAGCGCGGGTCACCCGTTCTCTCCTCGCCCCTGCGGGGAGTCTCTGCCCTCCGCACCGGCCGCCTCTCCGCCGCCGGCTCCTTCAGCATCACGGCGCGCCCGGCCAGGACAGACCCGTCCTGCAGCATCTGCTTGGCCAGCAGCGGGTCGCTGCAGACCCTCCGCCGGAGCCGCCGCAGCCTCCGCAGCTCGTCCCGCCGCCAGAAGAGCGAGAAGCGCAGGGAGCCGCCGCTCTCCTCCATCGCCGTGGCCGGAAGGTGCCGCTCCCCTGCCGCTTTCGCTTTCGCTTTGGCTCGCGGGAGAGAGCCGCGGGACGGCGGCGGGAGGAGGACGAGATCGGTAAGAGGCGGCTGGGGACGCGGGAAGAGCCCGTCGGGGCGGGCAGCGGGGTCGGGACGGGTCGGGCGGGAGCGCGAAAAGCATCGCGGAGCGTCCCGGGAGATCGGAGAGCCCCCCGGCCGCAGCGCCGGGACGAGACAGGTGCTGTTCCTGCGATGGCGCGGGCCGGGGATCTGGATGCAAAGCCCTGGCCAGAGCCAAAGGGTGGGGGGAAGGTGGGAATGAAGGGCAGGAAAATGTGCTTTTTAAATCAGTGATGGACCGGTTCACTTACCCTCGTGGCCTGGAGCGGACGGAGCTCCTGCTCCTGCGCCCTCCAAAGGGAAAAAAAGTTCATGGCGAAAAGTGAGAGCAAAATCCCGTAGCTAAATAAGCTCTCAGAAGTGGAAATTATTTTTGTGCTTCAGTGAAAAGTTGCTGAACTTTAGGCTGCAGGTTTTCCTCCAGTCTTGGAGACATTCTTGGAAACACTTTCCCCAGCATCTGCCTTCAAGCAATGCCTTGTGTCGGAGACAATCATAGAAACATAGAATCAGAGAGTGTTTAGGGCCAAAAGGGGCCTCCAAAGGGCATCTAGTGCAGCCCCCCTGCAGGGAGCAGGGACACCCTCAACTAGCCCAGGCTGCTCAGAGCCTTGGCCAACCTCCCCTGCAATAGCTCCAGGGATGGGGCCTCAACCACCTCCCTGGGGAGCCTGTGCCACTGCTCCACCACCCTCAAGGGAAACAACTTCTTCCTGAGATCCAGTCTCAATCTCCTCTGCTCTCATTTCAACCCATTCCCCCTCATCCTTTCACTGCAGGCCCTTGGAAACAGCCCCTCTGCAGCCTTCCTGGAGCCCCTTCAGGCACTGGCAGGTGCTCTAAGGTCTCCCCAGAGCCTTCTCTTCTCCAGGCTGAACAACCCCAGCTCCTTCAGCCTGTCCCCACAGCAGAGCTGTTCCAGCCTCTGAGCATCTCTGTGGCCTCCTCTGGCCCTGCTCCATCAGCTCCATGTCTCTCCTGTGCTGAGGGCTCCAGAGCTGGCTGCAATACTCCAGGGGAGGTGTGAGCAGAGCAGAGCAGAGGGGCAGAATCCCCTCTCTCCAGCTGCTGCCCACACTTCTCCTGCTGCAGCCCAGGCTGCCATTGGCCTTCTTGGCTGCCAGTGCCCACTGCTGCCTCATGGCCAGCTTCTCAGCCACCAACACCCCCAAGTCCTTTTCTGCAGAGCTGCTTTCCAGCTCCTCATCCCCCAGCCTGGATCGAGAGCTGGGCTCACCTGCAGCTCAGCTGGCCATGCTCACTGTTACATCCCAAAAGCCAAGGATGGGGAATAGTTGGGTTTTTTTTTCCTAATGCAGATGAAAAGGTTCAGGAGTAACTTGCTGTGCCTGGAGCTTTACTGTAGCAAAATGTAGTCGCTGGATGCCAGAGGCCCAACCCATGAGCAGGAATATTCATGTACCCAACAACAAATATCCAGGCACTGAAATGGACACTTGTGTTTTGGGGATGTGTTTGGGGCAATCAGAAGAGTCTCTGGGGAAAGAACACCTTATAGGATAATCTAATTCCAAGCCGTTGTTGCTTTCTGCTTTTTTTAGGATGGACTAAGTGCAATGGAGTGTGATTTGTGGAGATATTTAGGCATCTAATTACTGTTCTGAATTTGTGACATTGAGGAGGCCTCTTAGGCACGTGCCAATTAACAAAAATAATAATATCAGTAACGAAAGTAAAGACATTGAAGCCTTTTCTAAAAGGGACTGTGTTTGTTGGTTGTTTTTTTCCCCATTACAACCTAATGTATGAAGGAGGATTTACATCTGCACTGACACAGTAACATTTATAGCTTCATATTACTCTCTGAGAGACTTCTTCTGTAAAATGTATGTCGTTGAAAGTGGGGTTTAAGAAAAACTGTGAGTTTTTCATGCTCACTGGAGTTAACTTCCCCCTGCAAACCAGGTTCAGCCTCACTTGAGAAATGGCTCAAACTTTTTGCATGCAGACAAAACTACTTTAAGCTAGTGGTGAAGCAGAAAGCTCTGGGATTTCTGGCTTTTCCTTTTCTGGCCCATCCCTTCCCCATCGTTGTTGTTCCTCTCTTCTCTGTCCTTCCCTTTCCCTCTGTTACTGTCCTCAGTCCCCATCGCCCTCCTCCCTGGGAAGGAGGATATTTGCAGTGTATCTGAGGCCCACCTTCTCCTTTTGGTGGGCCTCAGGTGTTGCACAAAGCTCCTTGTTTTCTTCCTTTCCTCATTTCAGGTACAGGCAAAAACCGTAAGAGGCAGCTTTGGGGTTTCTACTATTTACACTCATTTATAGACAGTAGGGGAAACGCTTATTAAACAGAGCTTTTTTCCCTTGTTTTTCATCTGTAGGTGAATTCTGAAGATAAACAGTTGGAAACCCAGATGGCAGTACTATTTTTTAGAAACACAGACCTCAGTAATGACCAAGAAGATGACAAAGAAGTGGCAGTTTGTTCGTGGGTGTGGAGGACAGGGAGGCGCTGTAAACAGTGTTTCTTGCAGTCAAAAAGTAAGATTTTTTTTCTTTGGTAATGTGTAAGACACCTTCCTACAGGAAGTCTGGCTCCAAATCTGGTTCTGGGTCTCATGGCTTGGACAAGATAAAACCTGGGACTTTACTTCTAGGCAAACCTATAGTCTCAAAAATTTAGATAACTGTTATGTTTGATCCTTTCATGTGAAAATGAGCATGTTTCCATGTGGTAGTTTATCTGTATAAAATACTCTTGGATAAGATGTAGGACATGAAGCCAAACCTCATTAGAAAAAATACTTTGTGCCTTTGCAACAGGTGAGTTTGCACATCTGCATTGAAATTTGTGTGTGAAGGACAACTTGTGACAAAGAGAAAATAGATTTGGTTCAAGACCAAACTGAGGCTGAACTTCAGCCTTTAATGTTTGAATTACATGAGAACATTCTCCTGTTTACCAAACAGGGATGTAGCTCAATTGGAGTTAGTGATGACCTATGAGTTCTCAGCCTCCAGAGGCTATTGCTAGGAGGTCTTCAAATCTTGGGACTGGAAGACTTAATTTTGTAATACAGGGACCTGCATATCTGTGGAAAACTTGAGGGTGTAAACTGATTTTAAAAACCAGCTAATTAGGTGAGAGTTGGCCATGTTATGAAACCATCCAGTTATAGAAATGTCAATTCAGGGTGCCGTGTTGGACTTCAACAGGGCTTTGTATTTACATTATTGGAGCTTAAATGAAAGGCTATTCTGTTGCTCTCTCACTCAATACTGAAATACAGTGTGAGCTGAAGTGCTATGATATATAAAATTGTTAATTATCTTCTTTTTCACAGTCTGTTCTGTCATCTCCATAGTTCTGGGATTGGCGCTGGTGATCACAGTTGGTAAGCTTTTGGTACATTTTCTTTTTGAGGTGTGTTTCCTCTGACTGCTGGGCTCCAAGATCACAGTAGTCAAGTGCACCAACACTGGGACTCTACAGTCACAAAACATGGGACTTCCATCACTATTTCAGTTGTTTTCATGTTGATAGAAGGTTGAGCAACCTGCAGGCAGAATTTAAATGAGAGAGAATTCTCCCTACAGATAAACTCCAGATGATTCAATGGTAAATTTTTGTTTGTTGGCTCTTGCTGCATCCTTACTGCTCTTAAGAGTGCCTGGCCATGCATGTGGTATATGCATGTGTTGGCTGTGCTTACCACCAGTAACTACATTGACCAGCTAGAGCACTACTCCAGCATTGCATCTCCAGGCTCCAGGCTTATTGTGTGGGCTTCTCATTTATCTGAACGTGAGGGCTCCTTCATTGCCACACATGGGAGACAACTCCAAAATACAGCTAGCTTTCCTTTTCCACAAATAACTCTTCGGGGACCCTTCTGCATTTTTTTTTTTTAAATCCCTTTGTGTTCCATGCTGTACTTTTAAGAAGTCAGCCCTACCACACTAGCAGCCAGATGTTCTCCCGTGGTCACATGCAGCATATAGGAGCAAAGGCTGTGCTGCCTGCAGTGTTCCTTGAGGTACCTGAGTCACTGGGCACATGTGTATCTCAAAGGAACCTCCACAGCCTCATGGGGAGCTTTGAGGAATCTCTGCATTAAATGTATCTTCAGTTTGTTCCCTGCAACAGCTTGAGGAATAGTGGTGAGGTCCTCTGCACATGCATGGAATTGAATGGAAGACAATAGTGACACCTGCCTTTAGTTTTTTTCTTTTATTTAAACAGAATCAGTGACATTTTCTTGGAGGGGGTGCAAGCATTACTTTGCTTTCAGGTGACTTGCTAAGGTGTCTGCAATTATACATGGCAAAGAGTGACTGATTAGAAATTGAAAGAGAGCAAGTGTGGCAGCAGCAGGCTGCAGAGTCTGGGAGAACAATGCACTTTGTGACTTGGTCTAGGTGATCCTGCTCTGGCAGGGGGTTGGACTAGATGATCTTCTAGGTCCCTTCCAACCCCTGACATTCTGTGACTCTGTGATTCCTGCAAGCCCCTCTACTCATAATGGGCATTTATTTCCAGTTCAATATAAGCCATCTCCAAGCTTAAGGTAAATGCACTTAGGGTGCAGAAGGTTTGGAGTCAACCCCAACAGGTTGAACCAGGAGATGCAATTTCTACACTGTGTGAGACTCAGTGTGTCACAAAAGACACCATGCTACACACAAAACCAAACCAAACCAAAAAGTCACTGTCACCATTTAGTAACACTCTGCAGATTTGTTGTTGTTGTTTGGAAAATAGAAACCAAGATAAATGAAAATTAATTGTCTTCATTGCAAGAAATTCAACTCAGCACTGAAGCAAAACATGCCAGTGAGCCCTGTCACCTCCACTGAGCTACTGTGGTGGGAAGAAGATAAAGAGAGGGCACCAAAACGTGCTGGGATACACCTACAATGAACCATTCTTGAAAACACTGTCTTCAAATAAGAGTCATTTTAATCTTTTCATTAACAGACAAATTTCATTAGCATCATATCAACACCTAATTCACTTACCTTCACGTAAATTTACAGGACTTAAAGGTCTGATACAAAATCATGTGAATTTATAAAACAACTGGTCTGATACAAAATTGAAGCAACTTGTCTTCATGAACTATCTCACCAGTTGTAGGTTTTCAAGCAACTTCATTACTTAAACTGAATTAGATCATTCATTAACAGTATAAGGTTTCTTATCCTAATACTGGATTTAAACCATGTCAGGTATAAATTGGAAATGCTTCTAATAATCTAAAATTCAGGAGTGCTTTCCAAATCCTACTTACTGTCTACTGATGGCAATAATTAAGCTGGAGCTCCTACCTCTCCCCTTTCTCAGCTGTAGACAGTGTCTGAAAGTCAGGGAAGGTCAGGACCCTTGTCCTTCTTTTGGCTTTCTTTCTGGCATCTTAGTGTGGCTTTTGCTTTAAAAAAAAAAAAAAAAAAAAAATTTAGGTTGAGTTACTCTGATGAATGCTAAGATTTCACCATGTAGAAATTTTGTTCTCTCTTTTTCTTTGTAGCTTTAAGAGTTCACACATCATGGGATGGCAAATACCCTTCTGAACAGTGCCCCAGTGAGTGGATAGGTTTCAAAAATAATTGTTATTTCATCTCAGAAGAAGAAAAAAACTGGACATCTAGTCAGACCTTCTGTGCTACGATGAAATCCCATCTAGCCATTTTTAAAAGCCAGAAAGAAATGGTAAGGGGGGGGGAAACAACCACCATCACCAAAACAGAACACAACTTCTGTACCTTTCTCTTTCCTTGACAGAGCGTGTTTTTTATTTATTTCTTTGTTTATTGCATGCAATGTTTATGCTTTAAACCTTGTTCAAATAAGCAAGCTGTGTGAATTCAGGCAATGGGAAGTAGCTGCAGCAGTGCCAGCTGCCCCACACTGCTTTGGTGCCTGGGTTAGGTTTGAATGACCATGAAAAACTCTTTGTAATGACTTGGTTTGCCTAGTTTCACTTTTTTGACCTGTGAACCTTCATCTTCAAAGCAGGTATGAATCTGTTCAACATCCAGTACAGACACATACACGGATACTTTGGTTTCTATAAAAAACCCCAAACATTTAATAACATTTAAAAACTGGAGTATTGAGCAGCCTGGTCTAGTTGAGGGTGTCTCTGCTCCCTGCAGGGGGCTGCACTAGATGCCCTTTGGAGGTCCCTCCCAGCCCTAAACATTCTGTGATTCTATGATTTCTTAGCATACTGGAAAACATGTGTCCTTATCTGCTTGCAACTCTTTGTACATATGCCTTCATACCTCTTATAGGTATGTGCCATACCAGTGGTGGGAATAAGCCCCTGCTGAAGCTGCTCTGGACATTTTCTCATGCTAATCTGTTTGTTAAAATACTTTCATTTGCCTGTGTTATGATCCAGTTGCATTGAGTTGGTGAATTCTAGGGACATCCTTCTGCTGCATGCTACTGAAACTATAATGGGCTTTTACACATTTGCTGTCTTTTAGGTATTGCCAATGACAAACTAGTTTCACCAAAAACAATAGTTTTTAGATAGCATTTGAGCTGTGATTATTGAATAGAGGACAAAAGGCTACTTTTTCAGTTGGCTGACACATATGAGTGGTGTAGCACATACTGAAATGGAGGAAATCTCAGTGAAATTACACACAAGTCACAGCTGAATTTGACTTGAGCCAGTCAATATTTTTACAGTGAGGAGAAAGATGCAGAACCTAGTTCTTACTTTGTGTGGCAGTTCCTTACTGAATGTGGCCTGTCATTTTATCCCATTGTCAGAGCTCTTTCTTTGCCAATAATTCCAGACATATTTGACATCTTGGCCCTGCCTGACAAGCTCCTTCTGCATTGCTACCCTGTGAGTGAGCATGATACCACATTTGCAAATGCCTCTCTTCCTTATGCATCCAAAAACTTCTAATTCAGTGCTTGTGATACTCAGCTGATCATTGGCTAGGCAGAAGTTGGTGTTGTTTAGACTGCTGCTTAAAAACCTTATACCTACAAAATATAAGCACAACTTATGAAAGAAAAACACAAAGAACACATTGTTTTTTCAGGCCAGGTTAGTGCTCTGTGATATGCTTTGTCTGGTCTCCAGCACTGAATAGTGGGAGCCACACTCAGAATAATAACTTAAATAATAATTGGAAGGAGAAAAGCTGCCATATACCCATCTGAAATGCAGGAAACAGCAAGCTGCATATATAGAGATTGATAAACATATCCAGACAGACACGACCAATTTTGTGTAGTGGGCAGTAATGATTTTCAAGGGTATGCAATTGAGTAACTTCATTGAGGTTTATGCTGCCATAAGGGGCAATTCAAAGGCAGAATTAGACTCCTAGCTCTCAGTGAAATTCTTATGAAAGGGTTCTAAATGAAAGAGTGATGAAGTAGTCCTCCTCAATAGTCACAGGAGGAATTTTCTCCTCATTTTGAGAGCTTTCTGTTGATTTTAAAAAAATAAATAAAGGTGTTTGTTTGTTTGTTTGTTTTCCTTTTTTAGATTTCTTTAGTTAAGGTTCTGAGAATAGAGGAATCCTGGATTGGGTTACGCAGGAAAGGTGGAAATTTCTACTGGGAGAATGGTAATCCCTTGGAAGAGAACTTGTAAGTTGCTTGTGATTGTCTAACACATACTTAAGCAAATGTAGAATCAGGGTTTACAGTATAATGTTAGTTCTATGAGGATGCTGCTTTTTTTTCCCAGTGATTTTTAAGTGTGACTTTGAAAATGAACTCTTTGCAGTTATTACTGATCTAACTCAATAGCATTGATGTAGAGAAGTCCCTGATTCAAGAAGGGTTGTTTTTTTTTTTTGGTAGTTCAGCACATCTGGGTAATGTTTTTGATCATCTCTTTTTACCTGAATTTATACATATTTTTAGTACATAGTATAGACATTTTGGTCTCTTTTCAGATCTTCAGAATGTTTGGTTTCTGATGTGAACTTTTGTGCTCACCTTCCTGAAGTACACTGTGTCTGGCAAATACACATATATTTTGCAGGGATAAGAGAGAATGAAGTTACAGGTATAAGAGAATAATTATCTTCAGACAGATTAAGCAGATCCATAAAAAAAAAAAATATCTGCTTTAGTGAGTTTGTTACAAGCTACAGACAACCCAGATTTGCTCTCTGTTTATATTAGAAACTCTTTGGGCTACAACAGCTTTGTAGTAGTTCCTTTTGTCTTGCTCTGCAGAGCATTTCTGACCTCAGTAATTCTAGGCAGGATGTGTCATAAATTGTCTTTTGGTTTTTTCTCCTGCTTTTTCATGATACCTGGCATAGACCATTAACAGAAACAGAGATTCATGCAGCACTGCAAGAGCTAAATGGGTTTTTCTAAAGTGATTTATCACTCAGCTTGCTTTTAGCAGCTGAAACTACCACACCACAAGAGACCAAAGTCAACTGGAAACTCTTTCAGCAGAGATTTGCTTTACAGCAGGCTAAAATAATTGGCTCAGTAGTATCAATTATTTAGTAATCACCGTTTTCTTCCTTTATTTTTTCAGGTTCCAGATAAGGAATCACTCACAGTGTGCCTACTTGGAGACCTCTACATCAGCAAGTATTTCTACATCAGCATGCTCTCTGCCCAGGCGCTTCATCTGTATGCAAGTCCCTAAAGCAATGACTTAGATCTTCATTTGATATTGACACCTAAGATGCATCCACCCATTGTACAGTCACTTTCATGGCAGGCCTGTTGTGGTCACACTGTCTCAGACCACCTGGAAGCCTAAACTGGAAAAAAAAGGATTTTTTTTCAGCTTCCAAACTGTTTCTCTGTAATAGGACAGTTTACAGATTACCTACAGTGGAGTCTACCAATGCTGGCTGATGAAGCTGGGATTCCTACCAGTCTTCTGATAAATCAGGATCTCTTTTCTATTCTTTTTCCTCTCAACATGTGGCCTTGGGGATGCAGCATTCAGGGACACCAGCCAGCACTCCTACAGAAACAGTTAAATCAGGGCTCTCTGGTTTCTCCATGATCGTTGTGATCTTTGCTGAGCTCTGTACTTGCCATTTCAGTACAACATTTCCCTATCTGCCAGCCTTCTAACCTCACCTTCAGCCCCCATGTGTCAGTCTTAGATCCTTTTATTTCTGCCCTGATGCTGTGATCTTACATTTTTCCTTATAGCTTGTGTTGAGTGAATGTACTAGGTGTGCACTCTAGCCATCACTGTCGTCAGCACTTCCCATGGCTGGAGTGGTGGGAAGTTCAGTACTTCTCAAAGGAAGATGCTCATAAACCCTTTTCTACTCTGCCTGGTTTTTGTAGGGGCTTTCATATCAGTGTTCACCAGGTTTGTTCCTGCTGATTTGAGCTTGTTCAGAAAAGCAACAGGCATCTCCCACCTCAACACAGTAGGATTATTTGTGGCCAGTTGCATTATCTGCACATGTGGTGCACAGTGATCTGAGGCATTGGGCATAGGCAGGGATTTTTTTGCACACACCCCCCCCCCCCCCCCCCGTCCCCAGAAGCACTGTTTTGTCTGCAAAAAAAATCTCCTGCCACTGGAGGGTGTGGTGTTTACTGGTGACAAAGCACAGGAAAGAAGTGTTCTGAGCAGACAGCTGTGGCAGGCTGGGACATGAGAGCTGCCATCACTTGCTGGTGCCCCTCTGATGAAGCTTCCCAGGCATCAGCAGCACAACCCCTCAGATGCCCCATTCCTGGGGTGGGTGTGAGGGGTGTGGAAGAAATCTCCAGCAGATGGGTAGAGATGGGGGAACTAACTTCAGTTGTCCCAGTGAGATCTGCTGGAACTTGTGTTGGAGCAAGCCTGCAGTTGGCTGGTTACTGAAAGCACAGCAGAAGAGGGTTATGCATTTCCCTGCCACTTGCAGCTTACCTGCTAGTGATGGTGGAGTCGTGGAATCACAGAATTGTTTTGGTTGGAAAAGACCCTTAAGATCATCAAGTCCAACAGTAAATGATGTAGCAGCCTGGGGAGACACTCCTGTAAAATGACCAATATCTAGATGGTGCTAAAGGTGCCAGGCTGTGCCAGTTACTTTTTGAGGTGCTGCCTGTAGGAACAGTTCTGAATCAGGTCGCACTGATGCCAGCTTCACACCCAANCAACTGTCTTCAATAAACCACTTCAGTATAACTACAGATGTTTTTTTGTGTTTTTCTAGGCTGATCTAAGCTATTTTCTGTTACCAAAGGCTTCCCCATGTTGGATCATTTTCATTGTTAAGAAAGATTTGACTCGAGATCAGCAGCTTTCAGGCAGCACAACCAACCAATAGAGCAGTCAGTGATATTTGCACACAGACATTCTCTTTCAGGTTGTTTTTCTGAAATCAGTGTTCAGAATCAGATGCTGACAACATAGGATCCATGCACAGAAAGCTGCCAAGGGAGGGAATTACCCAAGAGAAACTGGTGTAGCAACAGTGACACACTCACACTGGTCTGTCCTCAATAAGAAGTATTGTGATAGCTGGTTCAACCATTTCTACAGGTGGGAAGGCCTGAATGTTTAGTCATGCATGATTCATTTCAAGTTCATCAGAATTGTCTTTTTTTTTCTCATGGATTCATTTGTAAGTCACATAAGAACTCAATAAATAGATCCCTTCCTTCTTTCAGATGTCCATTTGCTGTTATTTTCAGGCTATGCAGGGTAAAAATAAGAAGACTCTTTAGATAGCTATGAACCTCTCAGATTAAATATTTAATCTCTAATTAATTTCTATTCAGAGGTTGTTGGACATCAAGATCCTATCTTTTTCCCCACATTTGAATTTTGCCTCTCCAAAATGATAGATCCTCTTGTATTTGGGGATGGGGAAATCTCTCCAGCATGTTTGCACGTGTTTGGCAGCATCTTTGAGTAGTAGGTACAGTACTGTGTTGTCATTAGAAAGAACAGCACTGCAGTGGGACTAGGAATCCAGAGTGACTGGGAGAAATTTTTTTGTGGAATTTCAAGTTACAGAAAGATGAATGGAGAGCATGATCCACTGCAAAAATACTGTCACTTCCCAAAGACACCAGTTTTGCAGAGGTTCACTGAACTGAGTTTATTTCAGTTCCAGTTGTGTTTTCAGGAGGAAAACACGAAGATATGACTGCTTAAGCATCCAAGGTTCATCATCCAAGTTCATAGGGAATCACAGAAAGGTAGGAGTTGGAAGGGACCACTGGAGACCAGCTAGTCCAGATGCCAGAGAAGGTTTGCCTAGATCAGGCTGCACAGAAATGCATCCAGGCAGGTTTTGGAAGTCTTCAGAGGAGGAGACTCTCTAACCTCTCTGGGCAGCCTGGTCCAGGTTCTGTCACCCTCAAAGGGTGATTATTTGATCACCTCATCCATGTTTATTTTGTGAGAATGAAAAGTACTACATGAGTAGTGTCATTTTCCCAAGAATCTTACATCGAATCAGCCTTAGTCTCATTATAACAGCATTTTTATTTTCTTAGTATACTATGTGACATCCATTTGTTTATTCTTGCTCCTTTTAGATATAGTGGCAGCACTGATTTTGAGCTGTGACATGTTCTTCACTCACTGTGACCAGGCTGGTCATGGGAAAGTGGTTGTGAGATATTAGTGTCTGTTCTCCCATTAGGCAGCTCAGCCTATTCTGATTTTTCTCAGAACAGAATTCTGATCAAAATATGCAGCTGAAAAGTTAAATTCCTTGACAGCTCACAGAAGAGGAATTAATGGTATTAGGAGGTGCCTATGGTAAGTAATTAAGCTTTTTACTTCCAGCTGCATAGCAAGTAGGGAANTGGTGCTAAAGGTGCCAGGCTGTGCCAGTTACTTTTTGAGGTGCTGCCTGTAGGAACAGTTCTGAATCAGGTCGCACTGATGCCAGCTTCACACCCAAGTGCTTCCACAGCCAACTGTGCTCAGGTTATTCCTACCTTGCACTGGTGCAAATCAAGCCATAACTCATGCTCTGCATTTCAAAGGCAGGTTGTTATAACCTATGTTAGTAATTTATTTTTATAGGAACAGAATACTAAGAGGGACATAATGAGCCTCAAGGACTTGCAGTGTGGAAAATTCCCCTACTGAGTTCCTGGGAAAGGGCTGTTTGAGAGAGGAGGAGGANGAAAGATTTGACTCGAGATCAGCAGCTTTCAGGCAGCACAACCAACCAATAGAGCAGTCAGTGATATTTGCACACAGACATTCTCTTTCAGGTTGTTTTTCTGAAATCAGTGTTCAGAATCAGATGCTGACAACATAGGATCCATGCACAGAAAGCTGCCAAGGGAGGGAATTACCCAAGAGAAACTGGTGTAGCAACAGTGACACACTCACACTGGTCTGTCCTCAATAAGAAGTATTGTGATAGCTGGTTCAACCATTTCTACAGGTGGGAAGGCCTGAATGTTTAGTCATGCATGATTCATTTCAAGTTCATCAGAATTGTCTTTTTTTTTCTCATGGATTCATTTGTAAGTCACATAAGAACTCAATAAATAGATCCCTTCCTTCTTTCAGATGTCCATTTGCTGTTATTTTCAGGCTATGCAGGGTAAAAATAAGAAGACTCTTTAGATAGCTATGAACCTCTCAGATTAAATATTTAATCTCTAATTAATTTCTATTCAGAGGTTGTTGGACATCAAGATCCTATCTTTTTCCCCACATTTGAATTTTGCCTCTCCAAAATGATAGATCCTCTTGTATTTGGGGATGGGGAAATCTCTCCAGCATGTTTGCACGTGTTTGGCAGCATCTTTGAGTAGTAGGTACAGTACTGTGTTGTCATTAGAAAGAACAGCACTGCAGTGGGACTAGGAATCCAGAGTGACTGGGAGAAATTTTTTTGTGGAATTTCAAGTTACAGAAAGATGAATGGAGAGCATGATCCACTGCAAAAATACTGTCACTTCCCAAAGACACCAGTTTTGCAGAGGTTCACTGAACTGAGTTTATTTCAGTTCCAGTTGTGTTTTCAGGAGGAAAACACGAAGATATGACTGCTTAAGCATCCAAGGTTCATCATCCAAGTTCATAGGGAATCACAGAAAGGTAGGAGTTGGAAGGGACCACTGGAGACCAGCTAGTCCAGATGCCAGAGAAGGTTTGCCTAGATCAGGCTGCACAGAAATGCATCCAGGCAGGTTTTGGAAGTCTTCAGAGGAGGAGACTCTCTAACCTCTCTGGGCAGCCTGGTCCAGGTTCTGTCACCCTCAAAGGGTGATTATTTGATCACCTCATCCATGTTTATTTTGTGAGAATGAAAAGTACTACATGAGTAGTGTCATTTTCCCAAGAATCTTACATCGAATCAGCCTTAGTCTCATTATAACAGCATTTTTATTTTCTTAGTATACTATGTGACATCCATTTGTTTATTCTTGCTCCTTTTAGATATAGTGGCAGCACTGATTTTGAGCTGTGACATGTTCTTCACTCACTGTGACCAGGCTGGTCATGGGAAAGTGGTTGTGAGATATTAGTGTCTGTTCTCCCATTAGGCAGCTCAGCCTATTCTGATTTTTCTCAGAACAGAATTCTGATCAAAATATGCAGCTGAAAAGTTAAATTCCTTGACAGCTCACAGAAGAGGAATTAATGGTATTAGGAGGTGCCTATGGTAAGTAATTAAGCTTTTTACTTCCAGCTGCATAGCAAGTAGGGAAACAGAGAAAGGGTGAAGCTTACTGCACAAATAAAACCTGTCTGTATGTCAGAGAATAAAAAAAATAACTGCATGAAGACAAAAAAAAATAAATAAATCCAGGCTTTGTGGTTTGCCTCTTTGTACATGCAAATGATTTTTTTTCAATGTTCTTCATATCCACATGTTGGTTGGATCTTGCAGTTTTACAACAAAAAGGAGGAGGAAAGAAGAAAATTGTGCTGCCTGTAAGTGGATGGAAATGCAGCTGCTAAGTGCCACTCCCTGGACAAGTGCCTTTGCCAGACTAGTGCAGTCCTGGGTAGCTGAGATACTGTAAAGTGACCATGGTCTTGGAGGGGTCTTTGGAGACTCATGGTGGTTTATGGTGGGGAGGATATCTGATGTGAAATGAAAGGGAAATTGTTGAATTGTGATGAATCAATGCATGGTGATTCTACTTGTGATGAAAGTCGAGGAAGATGACAGGGTTATATTGCTCTTCAGCACAAAATCTGTGTCTCTTCATGAGTGCTGATGCATTGCCCCTTAGAACTATTAAAATAAGCAGCTTAAAATAATCTTAAGTAGCTTCCAGAGTCAAAAAGATGTGTAAACCACAGGTAAAATGAGGGATTTTTTTAACAGCCTAGCACCTAGCCATACAGCATGCAAAAAGCTACTAAGAAGAGGTACTAATCAATGTTATGTACTTAAATGAGCCTGCAGATCTCACCACTAGAGATCTAGTATGGGAAGACAGCACAGCTCTACACAGGAGAAAGTCAAGATCTAGCCATTTTTCAAAAAAGTTTAATTGCAAGTACACAATTTAATGGTGTGGAGCTTGGCACTTGAACAAATGCAAATAACCCTTCAATTTAGTCTCCTAATATGATGTCTTTGTTCTATTCACGTGCTAGAAATTGCAAAATCATACTTATGGGGTTTACAGATCTGAAATTCTTCCTTTTTTTTAGTCTACTTCATTTGTTACNGGATGGGGAAATCTCTCCAGCATGTTTGCACGTGTTTGGCAGCATCTTTGAGTAGTAGGTACAGTACTGTGTTGTCATTAGAAAGAACAGCACTGCAGTGGGACTAGGAATCCAGAGTGACTGGGAGAAATTTTTTTGTGGAATTTCAAGTTACAGAAAGATGAATGGAGAGCATGATCCACTGCAAAAATACTGTCACTTCCCAAAGACACCAGTTTTGCAGAGGTTCACTGAACTGAGTTTATTTCAGTTCCAGTTGTGTTTTCAGGAGGAAAACACGAAGATATGACTGCTTAAGCATCCAAGGTTCATCATCCAAGTTCATAGGGAATCACAGAAAGGTAGGAGTTGGAAGGGACCACTGGAGACCAGCTAGTCCAGATGCCAGAGAAGGTTTGCCTAGATCAGGCTGCACAGAAATGCATCCAGGCAGGTTTTGGAAGTCTTCAGAGGAGGAGACTCTCTAACCTCTCTGGGCAGCCTGGTCCAGGTTCTGTCACCCTCAAAGGGTGATTATTTGATCACCTCATCCATGTTTATTTTGTGAGAATGAAAAGTACTACATGAGTAGTGTCATTTTCCCAAGAATCTTACATCGAATCAGCCTTAGTCTCATTATAACAGCATTTTTATTTTCTTAGTATACTATGTGACATCCATTTGTTTATTCTTGCTCCTTTTAGATATAGTGGCAGCACTGATTTTGAGCTGTGACATGTTCTTCACTCACTGTGACCAGGCTGGTCATGGGAAAGTGGTTGTGAGATATTAGTGTCTGTTCTCCCATTAGGCAGCTCAGCCTATTCTGATTTTTCTCAGAACAGAATTCTGATCAAAATATGCAGCTGAAAAGTTAAATTCCTTGACAGCTCACAGAAGAGGAATTAATGGTATTAGGAGGTGCCTATGGTAAGTAATTAAGCTTTTTACTTCCAGCTGCATAGCAAGTAGGGAAACAGAGAAAGGGTGAAGCTTACTGCACAAATAAAACCTGTCTGTATGTCAGAGAATAAAAAAAATAACTGCATGAAGACAAAAAAAAATAAATAAATCCAGGCTTTGTGGTTTGCCTCTTTGTACATGCAAATGATTTTTTTTCAATGTTCTTCATATCCACATGTTGGTTGGATCTTGCAGTTTTACAACAAAAAGGAGGAGGAAAGAAGAAAATTGTGCTGCCTGTAAGTGGATGGAAATGCAGCTGCTAAGTGCCACTCCCTGGACAAGTGCCTTTGCCAGACTAGTGCAGTCCTGGGTAGCTGAGATACTGTAAAGTGACCATGGTCTTGGAGGGGTCTTTGGAGACTCATGGTGGTTTATGGTGGGGAGGATATCTGATGTGAAATGAAAGGGAAATTGTTGAATTGTGATGAATCAATGCATGGTGATTCTACTTGTGATGAAAGTCGAGGAAGATGACAGGGTTATATTGCTCTTCAGCACAAAATCTGTGTCTCTTCATGAGTGCTGATGCATTGCCCCTTAGAACTATTAAAATAAGCAGCTTAAAATAATCTTAAGTAGCTTCCAGAGTCAAAAAGATGTGTAAACCACAGGTAAAATGAGGGATTTTTTTAACAGCCTAGCACCTAGCCATACAGCATGCAAAAAGCTACTAAGAAGAGGTACTAATCAATGTTATGTACTTAAATGAGCCTGCAGATCTCACCACTAGAGATCTAGTATGGGAAGACAGCACAGCTCTACACAGGAGAAAGTCAAGATCTAGCCATTTTTCAAAAAAGTTTAATTGCAAGTACACAATTTAATGGTGTGGAGCTTGGCACTTGAACAAATGCAAATAACCCTTCAATTTAGTCTCCTAATATGATGTCTTTGTTCTATTCACGTGCTAGAAATTGCAAAATCATACTTATGGGGTTTACAGATCTGAAATTCTTCCTTTTTTTTAGTCTACTTCATTTGTTACGAGTCAAAAATGGGTGTTGCAACCCTTCTACATCTGGAGGCTACTGCTCAGGATGAGGCAGCAGAGTGCAGAGATGTTTGCTCTTTTCTGTCTCATCTGCCCTTGAGATAACTGGTCTGAGAGTAATCTGTAATTCTTCATTGCTAAATATAACCATAACATAAGTAACATTTTATTTTTATAGCTAGGAAAAGGCATAAACATGATCTAAAAATGATTACAGTGATAACTCTAGGGAGAGCAAAGTTTCAAATTCTTGAGGAAGATCATTGAGAGGCACTTCTGCTGCAGTTTGAACTGTGGTAGTAAATGTGGTTTACTTGTTGATTCATTCAATGCACAGTAACTTCTCCTTTTAGGGCTGCTTTACCTCCTGGCAGATTGCAGATGGAAGAGTGGGGTGCTCCAGCATTCCTAGTCTGGAAAGTGTTGAAAATTGCTCAGCAATTTGGAAACACCATTAGTTCTGTTTTTGCCCCTTATTCACAGATGAAGGTGATGGTCTTGATTGGAACATCAAGTGGGAATTCACTGAACAGCTCTGGGTTTATGTCGTTTCCATTTCAGAGATATAAAAAGAAAACAAAACCAACTAAACCAAATCAGTGCAACATCTAGGCAGTGATACCCCCAGTGCTGCTTGAGTTACAGTGTGAGATTTTAGGAAGCAGTGGAGCCAGGACTGATTCCAGGATGCCTGCCCATTCTGTGAGGTGTTTCTCTCTTTTCCTCAGCCACCTTCTATTTCTCCCTGTCTCAAACCAAAGATTGGAAGAGTGTTACTTAGACAGACTCCTGGGCTTGTATACTCTACAGCAGCCTGCCCAGCACCAGAGCACAGCACAGACTCTCCACAGCCTGCAGGATGCCTCCTCCCTTTACAACCTTCCTGTCCCCAGCTCTATGATTAAAAAAAAGAAAAAAAAAAAAAGTCAATGGAACTGAAGAAATGAAGGGTAGAAAGGCAGAGGACATGGGTAGCATAGATGCAGGGGGAGCTGTACGTGTGCACAAGAATTTGTGGCATTGTTGGCTTTGCAGGAAAGCTGGGCTGGGGAGAAAAATGTCAACTATAGCAGGGTGAGGGAGCTGGGGAACACAGGATAGGGGTCCTTATCTAAAGGAGTGCTATATGCAGGAAGGAGATGAGGAAACACAAGTTATTTAAGCTGGGGTTTGCTGGGGGGTGTTGTGGAAGGTGAATGTGGGTTCTGAGGCTCTGCAGTGAGAAGCGGAATCATGTGGTGGTGAGGAAGCAAGTGGTGAGAGAAAGAGCCATGAGGTCAGACAGTATCTCAGGTAGATATTGTGAATGAATTGCAAGATTTTTCAGGATATTTCAGGGCTCTGCCTCTATAAAGAACTGGGACCTCTTATCAAGGAGCAGCAGAGCTCTCAGGAGCCAGATGTGAATCTCACAGCTCCTCTGCTCGGGCTCTTCAGGATTCTTTTAGGCCTTTCCACCAGGGCACAAGACCTAATGGAGGAAGGAAAATATCACAAGCAACCAATATTCTGCAGAAAAAAAGGAGCCCCAGCACAATTTTGTTTTGGAAAATCCATCTCAAAATAGCCAGCCCCTTGAATCTAAGCCACTAAACATTTGAAAAGCAAAATGTACACAAGTTTACCATTTATGTGATTCGTGTTCTAATCTGGGTAAATGTACACTCTGTGGAACAATATATCATTTCAAGTCCATCCTTCCAGATCAATTTACTCAAATGCTAGTAAATTAAATACTAAGTGATAAATTCAGAGATAAACCCCTAAAAAGTCAGGGTAAGACAAAACTTGCATCTACCTTCTGCTTGTGCTTTCCATAAGGACCTAAGGAACAATGTTATAGCTTCAGAAAGAGAGAAAGTGTTTGTGTTTTGGCTGCAAGTTTCTAGGATTGTAAAATCAGAGATGCATGGTTTGTTATTGTTTACTGACATTTATTTATTTTGTTCTTTGCTTTTTTTATCTCTATTTTTCAAAAAGAAAAAAATACTGTCATCTCCTTTGCTCTATAATATTCTCTGCTCAAAACCAGTGTGATAAATATCTAGCACTGAGGAGACTAGCAATCTTTTTTAAAACGAATCTATTTTAAAGAAGGTAAAAAGAACATTTTCCTTTTTTTTTTTTCCATATATTTCTTACTTGTCTACAACTTTCTGTTTCCTCCAGAAACATTGCTTAGCACTGCTGTAGGCATTGCAGGTTGGGAGGAGTTTACTGTCTTTTCCTCACTCTTTCCTTGACTGCTGTGCAGTAGAGTCTTCAATCTCTTTGCTGGTCTACAAAGTATTGCCTTTTAAACTGGTACTTGAAGGGTAAAGGACACTGGATCCTCCAGAAATCAGAATAATATACAAACTAATGGGAAAGATGATACAAAATGTATCTTGATTTTACCAAACCTTGAATCAATAGAGTTTAGACAACAAGCAAATGTAGAGGACTTGCCTCTCCAAATGAAGAAACCAACCAGCCAGGAGAGCAGGTCATGACTTCCTCAGGAAAATAAGGTTTTAAAACAAGCATCTCTGCTTGTTTGCACAGACCATGTTATTATTGTGTACTAAGAGTGATGGGCAATGGACAGCATCTAACATTATGATTCACAATGGTTTATTTCATCCTGGGTTTGAGAGCACATTAATGCTATTAGTGCTATCAGTGGTTTGTGGTTTGGTTTGGTTTTTTAATGCAGTTGTTTCAAGTACACTGACTATAACTGAATATGTGTTTATTTCTCTCAGGTTATTTTTAATCTAAAATTATTAAGCTCCCTCTGCAGTTCCTAATTGTTGTACTTCACATGAAAAAAATTATAAATTGCAAACTAAGTGTTTCCCACACAACAAAAGAGTGTCACTCACCTTCACATTTAGTTCAGTGGCAAATCTTCACCTTCTTTTCTTTGGATAATGTACCACAAGATCTCCTACAGGTTTGAGGGTCCCCTGTTCAATCTTTAAATTGAAGGCACCCACCCCTTCTGTGGCAGGGCAGAGGACGATCAAGAACACTTTTCTCTCTCATGGATTTCTGTTGGAGTCAAAGCCCAGATTGTGGTTGAATAGTCAAGCAGTGAAGCAGTAAACAAAGAAAGGCAAGAAGTGGGATTCAGAGATGTTTCCCAAAGCTAATTCTGTGATGGCTGACTTCATGGCACTCATGGGGAGTGGGTCTGGTCCTCAGGCAAAAAGCTAATTGTTCTTGATCCCTAGTCTTGCTGGTTCTGTAGCTCAGGTTTTTATCTCTCCTCCATTGTAAAATGGGAGAGGGGACCAGAAAGGGAAGTAAAACAAACAGGGAGCTGGAAATGTGCTGATTAGAAGAGTGGCAAATAGAAGGGTCCAGGCACTGCTCTTCTCACAACTGTATTGATGAAAGAGAAGAAACTTACAGAGATAACCACATGTAAAAGCTAAATTTAGTATTATATTAGTAGGGTGAGGAATGTTTAGAAGTATCAGGAATAATTTGAAATCCACAAATCTTTGAAAGCTGTAAACATCACAGAAAGGTCTTACTTCTGATGTTTGGTCAACCATAGGATATTATAACTGGGTTTTTTTAATGGACAAAACTGTGGCAAACACCAGGGAAAAATGATCTCCTGGAGAACACGTTTCTCCAGTTTGCAAGCTGGAAAAGAAACCTGACCATCTAATACTCATCTACAAACTGTGTTAGCAGAAGATGTACAAGTCTTCAGACAGGGAGGCAGACACTGCTGAATGTATCTGTCCATAATGACAGAACTACCAAAGGCTGCTCTTTTCTTCCACTGCCATGAACTCAGCAAAGAGGATTTTGGTCTTTGTCAAGAGGCCACCTAGTGAGCTACAGACTCTGCTGAGCATTACAGATGCCAGAGAGTCTGCATCAGTTGTCACATTTGCCACAGTCGCACCCATGGAGCTGGGTGAGAAATCCATCCTGCTGCTGAGGAGCTGGCTGCTGATGTTTTGGTGCAGAAGTGGATGGAATTGAGTGAGAGGGGGAAAGGCAGGTTACACTGGGAGGCTGCAGGATGAGCAGCCAGTCAGGTGTCAGACTGAAACAGCCTGCTTCGTGCTCTTGACACACAGAATGTCCAACCTCTGCGAGCAGAGTCCATAAAATGTGCAGCCTCTTGGGCTGCTTTTCTTTATCCATGCATACCATGATGTTGATACTTTTATAGAGAGATACACTTATATGTATGCAAAAAACTTACATAAAGGACAAGGTTGTTAAAGGCTGAGCAGGAAAGCCAGGAGGTATTTTCAAGCCAAGCCAAGTAACTCTGAGTTGCTGCATTAACATTGAAAACACTTGTCCTCAACATTTGCTCCTGCATAGTGAACATTAGGTACCCTTTACCCTTGAATAACATGTATTTTAATTCCATCACATAGAGAACAGGAATCCTGCTAAAATAAGAATAGGTTTCTGTACCATGCTTGTAACAACATTTGTTGTTAGAAACAAAGCTTGATTCTGGAGGCAGAAGTCCAACTTAGGGGAGAATAAATAGCTCTACCTGATGCACCAGGTCATCCCACCTGACAGACATTCCAGACGTTCCCAAAGCTGCTGATAATCCACTCTCTCAGAGCTTGCATGGTAGCATCCCATTCAGCTGTCTCTGATTCTCTTTCAGCCACCAGAGAAGCCCTAAGCACAACACAGAGTAGCACAGCAGAGCTGGGCTGTGAGCCACAGGTCCTCGAGTGGCACACCAGGCAAATAGGGAGGCTGGAAATTTTCTGGTGCTGGATCTGCCCCCCACATCACTGAAGTACTCCTTTTTTACAGACAGGAAAAAAAAAAACAACACACAGCCCACAAGCTGCTTTAGTTGTTGCATGGCTCTGATTCCACTTGTCCTGAAGGAGTATTACAGAAAGGACCTGGTACACGTGCTATTTTTTAATTAGAAACTTGTTTGTAAATGTTGTGTTACAAACCTTTGTTCCTGTGCAGCTTCACAGTCTCACTGTTACCCAGTCAGACAGCTCATGTCTCACAGATCCTGTGGCATTTCTCATCTGAAACAACGTGAAGGGAAGGCAGAGTAAATCAACGAGCCTTTTAAGAGTGTATCAAGCACCTAGTTTATATCTCAGACCCTGAGAATGAAGCACTGCTTCCTGGGCCCTGCTTTTCTCTCCATCTTTCTCACTTTAGACTGCAAGGTCTAGTAACAAGGGCCATTTGCTCCTGCACCTCTGTAGCTCCTTCTCTGCTTGCTGTACAGCAATAACATTGACATAAATAGCAAATAACAGATTGATAAATAACACTGACACCCTAGGTCTGATGGGCAGGGCAGTGGTACTGGGCAGGCAGGAGTACTCTCCCAACAGCATCATTCCATTTCCAGTTGTTTGTACAGCAGATAGTGAAAGACCAACAGTGTTAAAATCAGAATTTAGTATTACAAAGAAGACTTTTTTAGCAGTCCTGATGACAAAATTTTTTTTTAGTTGACAGAAGCAACTGCAGAGCAGACTGTAACATGGAGACTCTTCAACATACCATCAGCCCAACTGCTCCTGCCTAAAACATCACAGCAGGTGGGACAAGAAAGAAGTGCAAACAGAGGTGAGAAACATCCCAGGTACCTGAGCTGAGCCACAGCAGAAAGTTGTTTGATTGTTTTCCCACTTTCTGAAGGCTGGGATAGCAGGAAGACTTGAGGACACATTGACATTCCAGGCAATTCATTTAACAGTTTCAGGAGAGGTGTAGAAAGCCTAAGAAGCTGGAGACTGATGCTCCATTTGCAGCATTTCCATGAGCTGGGGGGTCTTCTTAAGAGGGCTGGCTGGGCTGCATGATGTTGGTTCCTGTGATCTTTACCAGAGAGGAAAAGAAGGGTTTTTTTTCATGTGCTCATGAAAGTACAAGGTGTTGGGTTGTGGTTTTTAATGGGCAGTTGCCATCAAAAACACATTGTAGGAAGGAAGGATGATTTTCTTTATGGAGAGTCACGAGAGAGTGAGGGTTCTTGTGCACTTAGAACATAAATTTAACTGTGATGTTTTAAAGGCTTTGTTTTTTTTTCCTTTTTAAACCTTCTGTGTCTCTAATATAGAAGATCACTCCAGCTTCCTGGCATTGATTTTCAAGGAGGTAACTCATTTAAAGCAGCCCCAATTGAAAAGGAAAGGAAAGAAAAGAAAAGAAAAAAGAAAAGAAAAGAGAAAAGAAAAGAAAAGAAAAGAAAAGAAAAGAAAAGAAAAGAAAAGAAAAGAAAAGAAAAGAAAAGAAAAAAGAAAAGAAAAGAAAAAAAAGAAAAGAGCAGGCTTTTTTCTAAAAATAATCCTGAGATTCTTACTATTATGACCTAGATGAAAGGAGTGCACCCTCAGCAAGTTTGCTGCTGACCCCAAACTGGGAGGAGTGGCTGACACAGCAGCAGGTGAGTGTAGGGAGGATGGAGCCAGACTCTGCTCAGTGCCATCCAGGGACAGGACAAGAGGCAATGGGAGTCAGTTGGAGCACAAGAGGTTGAGGGGAAACACAAGGACAAACTTGTTCCCAGTGAGGGTGGCTTCCAACCCCTGACATTCTGTGATTCTGTGATTCTGTGATTCTTATTGTAAGTATTCCTGTGGCTAAGGGAGTGTTTGTTAAGGCAAATGTGTCTAATCACAGAAATCATGGTAGAACAGTAGACTTGGAGATCTTGACACTGCATGTAGATAACCAAGCTCCTGGCATGCAGAAAGCTTGTAATAAGCCAATTAAAGTGAAACATTTAATATTTCTGTTTACTGCAATCTGGATTAATGAATACTTTCATAGGATTTCCCTCATTTCTTCACAAGATTATACAAGTGGCAATTCTTGTGTTAAATGCTAGGGGAGCATGTTGCTGTTTCCTCAAAAAAGAACTTTTTTTTTTTCTACCTAAAAGAAAAACAGGGAGCTAACCTCCTGGGGAGATTGTTCTGCTCTGTAGCTCCTGGTTCTTACAAAATCAGTCACTCAGCTTACAGCCTGGCTCTTCCAGCATGAGGTGCAGGTTTCCAATCCAAGATCACACACTTGCTGCCAAGAAGGGTGGAAATGAGCACATAAAAGCTCTTTTGCTTGTCCTTTGACATGTGCCCTCATGTTGGACCACGTGCTCTGGGGTGCTCTGCAGCCTAGACGTAGCCAGGAAAAGGGCCTTGGTTAAATATATGTTGTTTGGGGTATCAGATCAGGATAAGAAACTGATGCAGATCTTATCCTTGAAAAATGAACTGAAAATGAGATATTATAAAGATGATTTTATGTGCCTGGGTCACCCGACGTGTTTGACTGAAACACCAGGTCGTTGCAAACAAAAGGATTCATAGATATTATGGATATATAGGATGCTGTCTTGGGTGCTCTCTTTGCCTCTGAGAGCAGAAAGGGGTGATAAGTAGAGGGTAAATCCACAAGCCTTTACTTACTGAACAAGACCAATGCTCTTAAACTTGTTTGTTTCTTTTCTGTATCTGTGCCAAAGAATAAGTCCCTGGTGGCTTTAAAAAATATTCTTCCTGGTATTTCAAGAGTTTCTAATGACCAGCAGCAACTCACTGAAGTTTCTCTGGATTTGATTCCCCACACACAGCATCCAGTAGGTACTGAGGCATTTTGAGGATATTTGAAATGTGATTTATTAGTGTTATGAAAACACTGTGATGTTTTTGCACGGAAGTGTCTTTAAACTATTTTCAGTTACAATGGAGAAAGCAATTAAAAGAGCCAGTCTTGCATATAATTAAGCTTAAATATAGTGTTCTCATGCTACCATCATTGAGCCCTGCCTGTTTCGAAGTTGATAATCTACCAGAAGTTCACAGGACTTTTCTAGGACCAGCAGAGATGGGAGATTCTGTTCAGATGTCCACATGAAAGAGTTATTTTCCAAAACACTCCTAGGACATTGTCCATGTCCATATGGACTAGGAGGGATGACAAGGGCCTATCAGATACGTGTCCATCCTGGACAGACAGAAAATGGCTATGTCATGATGCACAGCAGCAAGATAGAATATTGGTGTGGTAACCTACAGATTTTCTACCCTTTCCTTGGTACTAACTCTTCTCTTTTTCCATTAAGATTGACTGTGGAGAGCCAAGACTATGAGCCAGTCTGATCCCATCCAGGTCCAACTTTGTGCAAGATTTTAAAAGCCTTTATCCAGCTTGTATAATACGGTTGAGTATCTGAAATATTTTTCTTTTGGCAGTGATCACGTAACTTCACCCCAAGAAGTTCTTGCATCCTCTTTGGAAAGTGCTGCACCAGTAACAGATAAGCCCTCAATTTGGGCCACAGATGTGTGAACTTTTTACACTGAAAGTTGGAAATAGATATGCTCAAGTCTGTGCATTTACTGAGCAGTAAGAGCTCTAGCTCCTGCTGCCTGATACTGGCTGCCTTGCTATGGAGGAAAAAAAAAGTGCTCACAAGAAAACAAGACAGATGTGCCAATTTCTGTTGTAATGAAGAAAACCATCAATGGCAATCTGTCTGGTCCTGTGTGGGGTACAGCAGCTGCTGCAGCACACTGGTGCTCCTGCAGTGAGGAAACAGATGACTTCCACCATGGCTTTGAGGTGAGGAAGCTGAGTGAAGAAAAAAAACTTAATGACAACTTGTGGTTTTCTGTTTTTGATCACACTTTGGCCTGGCAGTGCTCTCAGCCTTCCCTGAAGCTAAGTAGGTTTGAAGTTTTACCTACTGGCAGCAAGCACTGCAAGGAGTAAACATGAAGTAACATAGGGAAATACTGATGCCTGCTGATCTGGCAGAACACTGCAAGTGTTCAATTCCAGGCAGTTTTGGGAGGAGAGAGAAGGTTTTCATGGTTTTAAAAAGCTTAGTGACACAGCCAGGCTAAATAACACTTTTCTTCTCTTTCAAAGCTGCTCACTACATGAGAAGCTGGGATCAATCAAGAGCAGAAAAGAGGAAATGTCCTCATGTTACAGCAGGGGAGGTTTAGGGTGGGTGTGACCAAAAACTACCAAAAGTGTTATCAAAGACTGCAACAGGCTGTCCAGGGAAGGGGTTGAATCTCCATCCCTGGATGTGTTTAAAGTCATATAGATGTGGTGCTGAAGGATATGGTGTAGTAGTGGCCCTGGTCAAGTTAGATTATGTTTTTAATGTTATTAAGGTTTTTTCCAACCAGGATGATTCTGTGAGAGGTAAGAATGGAGGCCTTTGTGTACAGCACTCTTTTTGCTACAGCCATAAACAGCCAGAATTATACTTGCCAGACCTGATGGTGTTTGCCACTTAAAAACCACTTAAAATCTAAAAGCAAAACAAAACTGGAGTACATGTGGTATATTGAAGTTATTTCTTGAATAAGATGATCTGAATAAGCAGCACAGCACATGTGTAAATGCTTGGTTGCATTAATTGGTTTTAACCTTTAACTCTAGATAAGACTTTCATAGAATCATAGAATCATTTGGTTGTAAGAGACCTTTAAGATCATCAAGTCCAACCATTCACCCTGAACTGCCAGGGTCCTAAACCATGTGCCCCAGCAGAAAAGAAAGTTTCTTTCTTTCTTTCTCTTTCTTTCTTTCTCTTTCTTTCTTTCTCTTTCTTTCTTTCTCTTTCTTTCTTTCTCTTTCTTTCTTTCTCTTTCTTTCTTTCTCTTTCTTTCTTTCTCTTTCTTTCTTTCTCTTTCTTTCTTTCTCTTTCTTTCTTTCTCTTTCTTTCTTTCTCTTTCTTTCTTTCTCTTTCTTTCTTTCTCTTTCTTTCTTTCTCTTTCTTTCTTTCTCTTTCTTTCTTTCTCTTTCTTTCTTTCTCTTTCTTTCTTTCTCTTTCTTTCTTTCTCTTTCTTTCTTTCTTTCTTTCTTTCTTTCCTTCTTTCTTTCCTTCTTTTCCTTTCCTTTCCTTTCCATCTTCCTGAAATCTAGTTCAGTCCCCTCACTTAAACATTATCTTTCCACTAATTTGCTTCTACTGGTCATTTTTTTTTCATGCTGTCTTTGGTAAGGAGGAAACAGATCAGAAAGAGACATTAGAATTATTAGAATAGAGACATTGACAAATTGTATTTCTGGTACCAGAAGAGAGATGCTGATAAATCTTCACTTATGGTTTTTGCTAGTGCCACACAATGTCCTCTGAAGGTGCCTGGGACCTCGTCAGATGCTGCAGAAATCAGCAGGGACAGAAAGGAGAGCTCAGTAAAGCTTGTTAATGTGAAACACATAAAGAGAAAGCACTTAAAAGCTGAAGCTGCTTCTTGTTGTGCCATTTCTCCAGTTTGCGTCTTTGGAGGGGTAGAACTACATAAATAGCCAAAAAATAATAATAATTTTAAAATCTAGATGTTGTAAAATCTATAAATGGATAAAATAGTGTGACAGACTTCCTTCAGTTTCTTAAATATCTTCTGAAATTTTTTCAATAGCTACCTTTCTGGAGATGATTTTGCCTGCATTAACACTTTGTGGCACTCAAAAGCTTGCACTGCATTTGAGCTGGCATCATCTGTTCTGGACAGGTTTAGCAAGATGGTATTGGTATGGAAAGAAATTAGGCAATTAAAAAGTCATGTGTTGAAGGTGAAAGACGTGTGATACTTATGACAAGGAAGAGGGAATTAATATGAAATTAAATTTCCAGATAACAAAGATGATTTTATTTTTTTTCCTACATGTATTTATGTCCTTGTCCTCTATCCAGCTCTGGAGTCCACAACACAAGAGCAACATCAACCTGTGGGAGCTGGTCAGAGGAGGGGCACAAAAATTATAAGAGGAATGGGGCCAGGCTGAGAGAGTTGGGAGTTGTTCAGCCTGGAGAAGAGAGGGCATCAGGGAGACCTTAGAGCACCTGCCAGTGCATCTTTTACATTGAGGATGGTGAGACCCTGGCTCAGGTTGCCCAGAGAGGTGGTTGATGTCCCTGGAACCATTCAAGGCCAGGGTGGAGAGTGCTCTGAGCAACCTGATCTAACAAAATACCCCAGCTCATGGCAGGGGGGTTGGACTAGATGGCCTTTAGAGATCCCTTCCAACCTATATTGTTATGTAATATTATATATATGTATGAATCTGAGTTTTAATTAACTGGAAAATGTTATTAGAAGGCATCAATGCTATGGACAAAAATGCCCAGAAATATTTGCTTTTCAAAAAACCCCACACAAGACATTGCACTGGAGGCTACAAAAGGAGGTGTTGAAGTTGCCATTGACAAGGCTCAAGAAAAAGTGCCCAATACTGTAAAAACAACTATAATGTGCCATGAAATTTGCTTTTAGAGAGTGAGATAATATAAAAAAATGGCAAATAGCTCTATAAATTGTATTCAAGCTTTTTAAAAGACAAGTGAAAATGGTGCTTGTGCCATAATGCCAAATTTAGTTGCCTTATGCAGATGTTTTATTCTACTGCATTCACACAACAACATAATGTCCTTTTGCAGTTATTCCAGGTAAAGAATTCACAGGATGTAGAAAACATTTTCCTACCAGCTACAGTGGTATCTTCCAGTTCAACTTGCTTTTTAAAATAAAGCTTAACTGAAAAAAACCAGCAAATTCCTCTAAATGAAGCCTGAGTTCTTTATAGTGTCTTGAAAAACCATCTTATCTGAGTGTTCTTTAGGGTCTAGCCTGGTAATTGGTTGCTTGGACTGTGCTCAGCAGAAAGGATTGAAGGGATTGGGGTTGGATTGATTAATTTTTTTGCTGTTACAATGAGATAAGGGCTGCACAGTTCAGCTCACCTACGCTGAACAGTTTGCAGTTGGTTTATTTGAGACAGTGCTACAAGAAAATTCACTCTCATTGAACCAAAGGACATCCTATTTTCTCCCTGCATTGAATGATCACTAATAGAAATGTAATCAGAACTCAAGTGTTACCCAAGCACCAGTATATATTAGTGAATTTTGCTCCATTCACCTAGAAATCCATATCATATGTTTCCATACATAAAATAAAAGCTTTAGTACTTCTGTAATGCTGCACCTAAAAACTAAGCAAACAGTCTATATCTGAGATTTCAGACTGCTTCTCAGTTTCCTCCTCTGTCTCATTTTTATCAGCTATGTTATTCCTGTTTTCTTTGAGAGGTAGCAACCTGTATAAAATGCAGAAGACTTTCCTTCATTAGGAAGAGACAGACAGGATAAAGAAGAGGGTATTGTTCCCAAAGAGAAAAATACAGTCCCTCTCCTCCAGCAACATTGGCACCAATCTTGATACAAGGTCAATGTTTTAGGATAAATTAGTTCTACCTAGATAGCAAAAATAGTTTTAATTAAAGGTAGTCTCCAACTTTGGAACTGGATATAGAAATATAAAAAGAAATAATTACTTAATTTCCACAGCATATTCCATCTCAAAATCCCCAAGTACCACTTAACTGACTAACTTACTGAGCAATAAAGGAGTGCTGAGCAGTAAAGCACTTGTATCCCACAGGCACTGCACAGATTACTTGAGGATATTTTTTTTCTCAATATAAAACCTGTGAGTTTATAATTACATTAGGAGTTTAATCCTAAACTCAGTAAAGACAATCCATTTAACATCAATTAATTTGCAGAGGGTTCTGACTGCAGACATACANTACTCTTTATTCTTCCCAAGATCTTAGTTGAAAAAAATACTTCAGTCCTATGAGTTTGTATTAGAAAAATGTGTACAAGCTAACCTTATGATCTGCTTTTCACAGCTGCAACAGAAGCAGATGTGAAAATTAAAGCAGCTGGCTTTAGCTTAAATCACTGAGACACAGTAAGAAACAAATTTCATACAGCAGCCCTTCCTTTCAACTTTTTCACAAATGGTCATCATTTAATCATAAATCTGTCACTTTCCACCGTAATCCTAAGATCTGCAGGGGTTTTGGCTATGAGTCTGGTATCTGCCACACACTCAAATTCTATATCTGGAAGCCAAAAGATGAATGTCTGCAACAGTTTGAGACCAAACAAAAGGAACCATAGCAACAAGGCACGTAACCTGTGTTACCTGCACGTTGCAACTGTGAGGTAGGAAATCTGTGGCAAACCTGCAGCAGAACCATACCCACGACTGTCTTGGTTATACTGCAACTTTCAACATCTTCTACCTCCATGTGATCTCATGGTTCAGAGGTTTTGAAAGTCTCCTCTAAAGCCACCTAGAACAGGAAATAAATTCACAAGTGTTTTAGACGAAGACAAATCTTTTTTACATCACCTTGCATCTCAATGCACAAAAACACCCATCTTCTAGTACCTAGCACATCATACTCTGCTGATCATGCAGTGTAAGGTAATATATGTTTACAGGAGCCAAAGAAGCTGCAACTGCTCCAGCATTGGATGGGAAATGTGGAGCTGGGGGGTGGAAGAGCGTGCGTGGGGAAGGTGGGACAGCAGGGAGAAGAGTGAACCCAAGTGGGCAATTGCCAGCCTCTTTGCTTGTGGAAAGAAAGGGAGGAGTTACCTGTTGAAATTCCTGGAAGGGAACAGCATATTCACCACTGGGTCAGGAAAAAGGCAATTCACAGAAGATGAAAACTGCAGCACACAGCAAGCATTGCAAGATAGGAAATCTAGCCCTTGGAACCAAACCAGCTCCGTGACATCTGCCTTACGTGTGCGACTCTCACCCTGTCTCTGGAAGACCCCATTTAACTCTCTGAAAAACACTAAGAAGTTAGCATAAATGAAAATAAAACCCTAAAGTTACAGAGCAGCCACATATGGCTTAAAATTGCTTTACCAACCCTCAGCGGTCGGTGGCTTGAATTTTGGCAACTCCTGCTCTTCCATGATACTTTGCTGGCTGTGCTATACAGCAAGGCTGGTGCCCACTGAAGCATCTAGATATGCCATGAGCCTCTGTGTTCTTGCTCAAGCCTGTTTGATGTGCACACAGCAGGGAAGATGGATGTTGGAATATCATAATATTACACACAAATCCCTTGAGATACACTGCAGATTTAAATTCAATAGTCATCTTCTTTCATCAGTGCAGGCAGAAGGGACAGATGGTTCTCAAACCAGACACTGCCAACAAAACAGAGAACTCCCACCCTGCCAATAAAGCTGCTTAAGAGCTTTTTCACTCCAACATATTTATTTCTCCTTTCTCTGCCTCTAAAGATTTCCTCCTCCTTAATAGCACCAATGAAGCTGTTACATTCCTCTGGTGAAAATGTGAAACACTAGAATTTATTTTCTTTTAATAATTTTCTTTTCAAATCAATTATTGGCCATTCTTATAGGTGGGGGGAAAAAAAACAAACCAACAAAAACAGCTACAGTCTAAACCCAATTAACTCTACACAGGAGCCTAACATTGGCTCATGGGATAAATATATCACCTATTATATTTCACCTATAATGAAATGGGTTTAATCCATACAGTAAGATATTAAGGAAATATTGTGTCCCTGTTTACAGACAAGTTTTTGAATTTGATTTAAACACTCAGAAGTTGCATTTTTTTATGATGGAACAATAGCAGGGAGGAGTGCTGCTCCTGAGGGCAGGTGCTGCAAAGGCAAGGCATGAATATCTAGATTTTTAAAAATAAGAAAAAAAAAAGAAAAAAGGGAGAGAATGACGAGTCAGGAAGTGAATCAAAGTTCGTGGAGCTTGTAAAATCAAGGAGGCTGATTTTGCAATGGACCACTAAACTAATCAGTTTTTGGGGCCAGTCTTGTTTGGCATCTTTATTGATGACTTGAATGTGGGGATTGAAAGCACTCTCAGTGAGTTTGAAGATGACACCAAATCGTGTGGGAGTGTTGAGCTGATTGAAGGCAGGAGGCTCTGCAGAGGGATTTGGAGAGGTTGGGTGATGGGCTGGGGCCAATTGTCCGAGGGACAATGAGGCCAAGGGCCGGGTCCTGCACTTGGGTCACAACAACCCCAGCAGCTCCAGGCTGGGGGAGCAGTGGCTGGAAACTGCCCAGCAGAAAAGGCCCTGGGGGTGCTGGGGACACCCAGCTGAACATGAGCCAGGGGGTGCCCAGGGAGACAAGAAGCCCCCAGGAGCCTGGGCTGGCTCAGGAGCAGTGTGGGCAGCAGGAGCAGGGCAGGGATGGGGCCCTTGTGCTGGGGCCTGGGGAGGCCTCATCTCAGCGCTGGGCTCAGCTCTGGGCCCCTCATGCCAGGACAGACCCTGAGGGGCTGGAACGTGTCCAGAGGAGCTGCCAAGAGAACAAGTGGTGTGAGGAGAGGCTGAGGGAGCTGGGCATGGGCAGTGTGGAGCAGAGGAGGCTGAGGGGGACATTGTTGTCCTCTACAACTACCCGAAGGGAGGCTGTAGAGGGGTGGATGAGGCCTCTTCTCATTAATTACTAATGACAGAAGCAGGGGAATGGGCTGAAGTTGCAGCAGGGGAGGTTTAGATTGGATATTAGGAAGAAATTCTTCTCAAGACAGTGGTGAGGCCCTGGCACAGGCTGCCCAGGGAGGGGGTTGAGTCACCAACCCTGGAGGTGTTGAGTTGCCAAGGTGCTTCAGGACATGCTCTGAGAGCAGCAGTGGAGGGGACTGTGTTTGCTGTATGGTTTTTGGTTTTTTTTAAAAATCACTTTCCCCCTTTGTTTATTTGTTTGCTTTTTTCTTCTAATGATCAGGTATTTGTGTGGTTTTTGCTGTAGGCACGGTTGGACTCGGTGATGCAAGCGGGCCAGGTAAGGCTACTTTTCTTTTGCACACCTAAGAAAATAAACCACGATATTCTGCATAGGCTCCAGCACAGGGAGAAGTGAAGAAGGGAGAAAAGCCTCAGTGCCCCCTCGGGCGATTTTTGTGCCTTAAACCCTTTTCCTACACGGTGAGGAACAGTTCCGCCCGTTGCCGCTGCTGCCACCCTCCCTCTTCGGCTCAAAGCTCCGAGGTCAACCGGTATCAACCGCCCCGCCCAGGCCCGCGCTGGTGCGTCCCCAACGGCAGGCGGCTCCTCACGGGGCCGGCACCTCAGACACCCGGCCCGGGCAGCAGCAGAGGAAGAGGAGGAGGCAGCAGAGGAAGAGGAGGCGGCAGCAGAGGAAGAGGAGGCGGCAGCAGAGGAAGAGGAGGCGGCAGCAGCAGAGGAAGAGGCAGCAGCAGCAGAGGAACCTGCTGTGGCACAAACCCCCGGAACCCGCCGGGGGTAAGCGGACCCGCCTTTCCCAGGCCGGCCCAGCCCTCCTCAGCCTTGGCCAGGGGACCGGCTCCCTCTGCCCGCTGCTCCGCCCCCCGCAGCCCGGGCATTGCGGGCGAGAGGCCGCGCTCCCGGGACGGCTTTGCCGTAAAGCGGCGCCGGGGAGCTGCGCGGTTGGAAGCGGTGAGGTGCTGGCGTTCCCTTTCATCTTCCCCGCCGGACACGGCCGGGAGAGGGGCTCCGGGGGTCGGGCGAGGGCAGTCCAGTGCAGTCCCGTGGAGTCTAGTGCAGTCCAGTGCAGCCCAGTTGGGTCCATTGCAGCCCAGTGGAGTCCAGTGGAGCCCAGTGGAGCCCAGTGCGTCCCAGTGCAGTCTAGTGGAGTCCAGTGCAGCCCAGTGCCGGGGCACGGGGCAGGGCGATGGTCATCGGCCCCCCTGAGCGAAGGAGAGGGAGGGAGTTGGTAGCTCGTCCCCCGGGGGCAGCCGGGACAGGTTCCGCTTGCTTTGATTGACAAAAGTCAAAATCAGTGTGTGTCGTTAATAATGCTTTATAAGTTTTCCTCTTTTTTTTCCCCCTTTTTTTTCTTTTCCTGACGTTTCTCTTTGCCAACGTGGCCTCGATTGGTAACATGCCTGTAAAAGCACCGTCTGTGAACGGGGAAGGTGCAGGGATCTGTAGTTTTATTTTTAATCTCTGTATGCAGCACTGTACACTGATATCCAAATCTTTGACAAACGAGAGACAGAGAAGCTCAGCCAGGTAGGGAACTGTGAGCAGGTGGGAAAGCAGCTGAGGAGCAGCACGAAGATAAATCAGTCTTAAACACTCAGAAGGTTCTGCAGGTTCCTTGTTTTCTGTTTGGAATGAGGCCAGATGGAGGGGAAGAAGAGAAGGAGAGGCTGGACAGATACTGCAAGAAGCCAAAAGCAGAAGAGACTGAGTAGAAGCAGAAAATAAACAACTAAGGGCAGACAGGGCTCAGTCAGATAAAGGAATCTGGTGAAAAAGGTGTGGTTCCTGTGGAGGATGAGGCAGGGATTTCCTGGCTTCCCTGGAAGGCTAATGTCAAACTGATTATTCCTCAGGTTAAAAAAAAAATAAAGAAGAATAGTTCATGGAAATGTGAAAATGGCCAATTCTCTGAGACGTGAAGTGTTGTATCTATACAAAAATGTAAGTGTCTTAAATGCCAAAAACACTTTCCTTAACCAGTCAAAACTCTTTCATTTTGTGCTTATTAAAAAAAAACCCCACTTTTTTTTTTTTCTCTTCCATTTCAAGCTGCTGTACCTTGGAAGGGAGTATCCCAAAGGAGCAGACTACTTTAGAAGCCGTTTGAAAGCAGCTTTTCTGAAAAATAAAGATGTGAAAGATCCTGAGCAAATTAAGCAGCTAATTGCACGAGGACAATTTGTTATAAGAGAGTTGGAGGCTTTGTACTACCTCCGCAAGTACAGAGCTCTGAAGCAGCGTTACTACAGCGACGACAGCCACTGACTGCTGCTGCCCACTGCCCAGGCACAGCAATAAACTACACTAAACAGCTAATAATAAATTAATTCATTCATGAAATAAAATAAATAAATAAACACAGATGGAGAGAAGTGATTCTGCTCCTCTGCTCTGCTCTGTTCAGACCTCCCCTGGAGCCCTGCAGCCAGCTCTGGAGCCCTCAGCACAGGAGAGACATGGAGCAGGGCCAGAGGAGGCCACAGAGGTGCTCAGAGGCTGGAACAGCTCTGCTGTGGGGACAGGCTGAAGGAGCTGGGGTTGTTCAGCCTGGAGAAGGCTCTGGGGAGACCTTAGAGCCCCTGCCAGTGCCTGCAGGGGCTGCAGGAAGGCTGCAGAGGGGCTGTTTCCAAGGGCCTGCAGTGAAAGGCCGAGGGGGAATGGGTTGAAATGANACAAGTCTCACCAAAGAAGTATCCGTGTTTGGGGAGGAGAGAGGTCCAGGCCCAGTGACCCCTCTGGATAGTGGGAATTCTCTTCCTCAAAAATCAAGATTTTCTACCTGAGGTGGGACAGAGTCATATCTCATGCACTGATTTACTGGATGCCAGTTGGCACTATGAAGGGTTTTGTCACAGGATGGTGGCAGCCCCTCTGCAAGGGAGGGACCAGCACTGGGACAGAAGCACTGAGAGCAGCTGCCCAACACACACAGCTGGTGGGATACTGTTAGACACAAGGCACTGCATTTCTTGAAGGGAAAAAAGCAGGACAGAAGCTCACAATAACTATGTTTTATTACATTACAATAAATAGGAGCAGTACAGTTTGACAAAAAAATGACAAATTCCAGATCACCTCACGGCACGTACTCCTAAAAACATTAACAATTGAAAAACAAACAGTGGTCTCTTTTTTTTGTCTTTTTTCTTTTTTTTTTTCTCTTTAACTTAATGTCTGGTATGACCAACATTCCTGGGCCACGCAACCAAATTATGGAAAAACTGGATCACACTGCATATGTTCCACATCAAATAAAGCACGATGTACAAAATGTGCATGTTTCAGTTTACACTATACAAAAATAGTTAAAATACATTCCAGGTAAACATATTACATTAAAAAGTCATTCTAGTAAGAAGTTGGCACTCAAGAGGAAAAAGCAGAAGTATTTTCAACATGAAAACACAAAGACAGTGGAATAAAGAAATGTTAGGAAAGGTTTACCATCTATGTAGCTTTATGTAAACTTGAGACAAAAAGGATTTGTTTACAGTTTGATGGTCTTTGAAGGTAACTGTATTGCTTCACAGTATAGACAAGAGCAGATTGTGTGTCAGTATTTACCCAGTACAGAGATCCTGTTGCTGGAACAAAATCTACACGGTGAAATTGCTTTTTTTTTTTTAAGTTAGCAAAAAAATTTAGGGCAATGAGACTGGTGAAAACAATGCAATTTCAGTGGTGAGAACATCAATGCTAAGGGTGCTGAGCAGAGTTACATAAAGCTACTGTAAGAAGGTGCTACTCCCTGAAACATGGCAACGTGTGTCCTGCCAGGAGTCGCCTGCTGGCACAACAGAGCATCCTCGTGGCTCCCTGCAACCTTTTCACACAGGGGCAAGCTGCAGCCCAACCTGCTTCACCACACCTCACCACAACTGCACAACAGGGGCAACAACGTGGCTTGGTTTGTTTGTAAAAACCAAACTGAGGGGTCATTTTAACAGGTGGTGTACTGATTTCCTTAGACTGGTAGCTGTAAATCACATTTCCTAAAAAAACCACAAGCAAATGACAAAAAACTAACAAACCCCCCCCACAAATTTATAGCTAGCTTTGTTTTAGAGCTGTGGAAATCCACATTTGGTGATTGAGACATTCCAGCTAAAATGTCTCCTAATGGTTTTTAGTTAAATTAACATCAGAATTTTAGACCAGCCTTAATTTTACATGCAGTGTGACTCAGTTACTATAAATCTTAAAGTAATCTTAAGGTTACTTCCATTTACTCACTTTTGCTCCATTCTTCACATATCATCAAGGTGTCTAAAATGTGCAGGTAACTTCTCCAAAACCCTGGAAGCTGTGTAATTTTTGGTGACATGAAGAACCATCCTAATTCTTTATTGGTCCTTATGGTACAATGTTAAGCTCTCCTACTCTTTTTCAGAGTATTTAATAATCTAAAGTTTATTTCACACTGAAGGTGGGGAGCAGGCAGGGATTTCTCTCAGCCACGCTGACATGAACATGCAGCAACCCTCAGTGTGAGCCCCCTGCCAGTTCTGCAGCTCTCCATCAGTCACTAGGATTTGTTGTTGCTTTTTTTCCTTAGCCACAAAAGAACTTTTTCTCATGCAGTTGCACCTCTGACATCACATAAATGGTCTGAGTCACACAGGTGTATGAAAACTGGGCTGTGTTTAGCTAAGGGTTAGGGTTTGGGTCAGGGCAACACTGCTGCTCCCTATTCCAGTGTCCTGAGCTATCCTGCTCCAGGCTGGTCATTTATTTCCCCAGGTAACACCAAAGTGACATTTTCCAGTTGTCCTCAGCAGCTGGGTGAGTCCCAGGAAGCAGTGCACCTTCAGGAACCCAAGGGCCAGTGAAACAACCAAAGCAACATCTCAGTGGGACAACAGGGACTGGTGACACAGAATAACCAGATTACTGCAGTACCAGAAGGTGGAAGCTTCTGCCAAAACTCTGCATGAATTCCAGACACAAAGGCAGGAGGGAATCACAAGAGAACTTAAATGCAGGGAAAGACAACACTACTCAAATCCTGGCAGTCTAGATGCTGGAATGCCACTCACCAACCATTGCAGGAGTGCAAGGAAACTGTTCACAAGCATCACACAAACAACACTGACTCTGGAAACCATGCCCCATACTGAAGGTTTGTGCAAATTCCACACCAAGTTATGGCATAGTGGATTTCCAAATCATCTGCATGAATCAGCCCAATTCAACTCATTTGATGTTACTAGAATTTGAAACTCCTCCCCTCTTTTGGACAAAATGGGCATGTGGAAACAGTTAATGCCACTCTTGGGGAAAAAGAAAAAAGAAAAAAAAAGATGTTTTACATTGCTACATAATTTAGGATTCATTCTGATTTAATTCTTATGGCAAATTCTGGATCCATATATGAATTAACCTAAGAATTTTAATCAACTTCTCTGTTAAGGCTTTCAAGTATTTTCTAGAGACATTAAGAGTGAAATCCTGTACCTATGGACAAAGCTACTTAATCATCTGCCACTGGGGATCAAGAGAGCTAGGATTTCACCTTGGTCTTCAGACACAAGGTTAGTGAAAGTCTTAAAGCAATGCATCAACAACAGCAAATCAACCCAATTCCAACTTTTACTTTTTCCATTGCCAGATGTGCACTGATGGTTTTTGTAGGTTTTTTTTTTTTGATATTTTTTCTCTTTTTTTTTATAGAAAAAATAGAGCATTTAAGGAGTGACAGTGACAAATTGCAGTGAAAATTTGTTGTGTGAAAGTTTTCTCTGTACATTCATTAAAGTTGATCTGAAATGCTACAAGACTAGATGCCTAGAAGCAAAATCTACAGGAAGACTATAAAGGCTTCTGGTCTCTCTCTATTGCAGTCAGTCTGAAAGAAAAGAAAGCTGAACTGAAAGCCTCTTTTGCTAACTAGTCCTTTTTCCCAACCAGATTTCAAACCCCCCAAACTAAAAGGGATATTAGAATTTGCTTTGCACACTGAAGTTCACAATCAGTAAGAAAAATAGGAAGTTAGCAACTGTGCATGCACCAAAGAGTCCTAAGACACTTCTCAGCTTTTTGTGGGTGGGTGGGTTTTTTTTGGTTTTGTTAGTTTTTGTTTTGTTTTTTATTGTGTTTTGTGGGTGTTTTTTTTTCACAGGAATTGCTAGTTTAAGAACCAAACAGTCAAAGAATACTGGCACTTTAAGAGGAATGAAGTTTCCACTGTCATTTAAAACAAGCATTCAGGTAAAGCTAACAGGATCATAAAGCAGAAAGTAAAGTAATGCTAAAACAAATGCTAATAATTTAGTGTAATGTACAAAAAAAATTACTTAAGTACTTCTTAAGAATAAGGAGAAACTGTATTTACATAATTATACACTTTGTCTTTGTCTTCTTTTTCTTCTTTTTACCATCTTTGCTCATCTTCTCTTTGTGTTTTCTGATTTCTCGAACTAACGTGTAGAAGGCATCATCAACTCCCTGCAAAGACACACATGAGCACATGAAGAGCATATTCAGATCAGATCAGCAGAAGAAAAAAAAACTAGAAGAAAAACAGCAGAAGAAAAAGCCAAAAATCACCTCAGCACCATTTCAGTCAAGCCATGCTTGACATACATTTAAATTCCACACATTCAAGTTCATGGAACAACCAACTGCTGCTCAAAGCCCTTGGCAGCCTGTCTCCCAATATCAACAGCAGACCTTTGCAAGGTCTTGTAATATGCAAATGACACTGGCAAATAAGTGATAAAATATGATTATTCCTCATTATAAAATATTATAAACCTGAGGCAGCACACCTAAAGGAAGAGGGGCCTCAGTTCTGGAAAATGGAATGGGATTCTTTGGAAAATGCTTGGTATTGTTTTTGAGAGGCTAGTGTATTCTGTTTGTAGTTTTGGCATCATGAAGTGAATATTGACCAATGTCCACGTAGAGAAATGATCAGTAGTGACAGTTGGAGTGAATCCACTGCAGGTCTCCTCAGCCAGCTGGGAGGACAGCATTAAGAACTGTTCACAACAGCCAGATGGAGAGTTTCATCCTTAGAAAAACCTGTGCACAATCTTTTTCTACAAAACTGTTCACATTTCCTTACAAAAGCACTTTTCAGCAGCTCACTCTGCTCACTGAGGTGTTAGAAAAACATGCATTACAAAAACACTGGCTGGCTATCAATGCTGTCTTCAAATGAGACAAGCTGAACACAAATTGCAATTCAAGTTTTCAAACAGCAACAACCCTCCCTCATTACACTGGTTTTAAAATAAATTCAGAGAAAATAACTTGTACAAATACTCAGAGGCTATTATGGGCTCTTATGAATTAATAATAAAGGCTGGAATCTTTATTCTACCTAGTGAGGTGGTGATGTTCAATGCAGCACAATACTAGGGAGTGGACTTGGCTTTTATCTTTGCATTTACACCTTTGCAGATCAAGCCTTTTGAATTATTAATTATCTGTTTGGTAGTTTGGTCCTGACACAACTCCTCTGAAATCCAGGTGATGAAGAGAATATAACAAAATTAAGTTCAGATGATCTGTGAATTAGAACTGGAGAGCTCAAGATGAACTTGTCCCAGTCCCAAAAAGTAGACCCATAAATAAGTTCTGAATTGTAGAAAAGACTATATATATATTTTATTTTTTTTGATATTACATATATACACATTTATCATTCACAAAGAAGATAATTTCTTTGTACACCTCTATAAAACTATGGAAAAGATCCATAAATTACACTTTAATCTAGAATCTAGCAGTTTTAAATTAAAAATCAATACCTGTTATAATTCAGACTTTTTACTATTAACCCAGCTGGCTAAGAATAACATTATCTAGATGTCTAAAAATATCCAAGATGTTATCTAGATGTCCAAAAAGACCTTCTTCTTAACAGTTTGCTCTATGTGAAAGCTGGTAGTTCCTCCAAGAAAGACATCTTTTGAGGATTTTGAGTTAGAAATTTCTTCTTGCTATATATATAAAGTGTATATATAAATATATA